>JAPDSC010105760.1:60023-147523 GCA_026290005.1 Latrodectus geometricus | reverse complement strand
TTTTTTTTTTTTTTTTTTTTACTAGCCCATAGTGTAAAAATGATCGACTTCATTAGCGGAAGAACTATGCAATTAACGATTTAAGACGTAAAAGGCATATATTTTAGTTTCATGACAAATAAAATGTTATTAAAGCAAATTTTAGAAGCAAATCTGAATTAATTTTTTTGATTAAAAGTCACACAGTTCACACGAGATAAGTTTGAGTAAAAATTTGAGTAAAACCAGTGTACTAAAGTAAACAAGAACTGAGATAACTGCTTAGGGCATTTAGAAACTTTAAAATTAGGCTGGATTCTTATTTTACAGAGTGATATATTTCTGAGTTCGTCATAAAGATATATATATTCTTTAATTTCCTTTATCATCTCACCACTAATTTTAAAGATGCATGTTCAAATGGGGCATACATATTATATATGTATATTATTGAATAATATTTGAAGCAAATCCTTAAAATACCCTAAGGTGATATATGGTTGATGGTCTACGGTGGCATCTCCATTGATGGGTGCACTGATTTCCATATCATTCGAAAGTATGCTGTAACTGGTCGCCGCCGATATAGGGTTGAGTTCCTCAGGGCAATTGAAGTCTCTTAAATTGCAGCAGTTTGAGATAACTTCATGTTAATAAATGACAATTGCAGATCCCATCATTTTAACTTCATAAATGGTTTCCTTCTGCAAAAAGGAATCATACGAATGGAATGACCAACGTGTTTTCCGTGCGTAAATCCAATAAAGCATATTTGGAACATTCTAAGCAGACGTGTTGTTGAACGCTTACGATTCCCATAAATTCTACAAGAACTGGAGAGAGCTCTTCAGGAGAAGTGAGACAGAATATCCCTTCTTCTCATTAATAGCCTCAATGACTTAAAGGTGTTCAATGTTGCTGACCTTCCGGGGAACCATGACCCCCAACTGAAAATGATTTTTGGGAAATTCCTTTTTTTATTTGCTTTTCTCATATTCACAATTTTTTTTCTTTTGTACCCAAACACTCAATAACTAGCATTTTTTATGCCAAACAAATGTCATTTTTATCTCATATAGCTTACTATATCTATCAATAATGTATCAATTAACCAAACACAATTCTCCAGATGCAAGATAACCCCTAACCTCAATATTCTTTAATTGTTTTGATCAGTGCATAAGTTAGCTGCTTTGTCTATTTCCTGCACATTTTGGGGGGAAAATGATTAAATTTTGCAACATTTGGTGACATATTTTTGCAACGAATGTAGTCTCGACGGGATAATATGTTAGTGCCAGAATTTTCTTATAAATTACGCTTACATTAGTTGCTAAATAATGCCAATGCTATTAGCAACCTGCTTTAATCTCGTAGTTGAGTGGACTTGTAACAGAGCTTATTCATTGAGATTCAGTTCATATCATAAAGATGAAAGCCGTCCCACTCGAAGGTATAAGGCAAAGAAACGTCAGTAATCCTGCTGAAAGAAACAATAACTAATGAAAGCCAAGATATCTTTGCTCAAATCCGGTCATCTGAGGACTCTAAGATTTTCCCGAGGAAACAGTCTTTCCCACTTGCACAAAGTACAACATTGAAGAAGCCAATCCTGAACATTTACTGAAATGCATTGGAATTTCGCGGAGTGACCTTCTGCGCAACCCTGGTGATGTCCTTGAGAGGTAGAGGGCGGAGGTAGTCATTGACTTGATCTAATCCCGATTAGATTAGAAAGAGGAAGCCAAGATATTATGCTCTGGATGACTGTAAAAGTGACTAAAATAGTTTTTGGTCTATTAATTAAATTCAAACCCTAACAAAAATAATCCTTTCAAAGGCATGTCTCCGGTTAGAAGATTAGGGTCCTACTCGGCCTTAATTATAAAATAAAGTATTTACAGATTGTTGAACATAAAAAGTAATGCATTAACAAAAATGATATACATCTGAATAAACAATACGGTATAAAGTTACAGGCAATTTTACTAAAAATAAATTTACAATAAAGTGAAAATAGTAACAATCGAGCGAATGACACCTATTCATCTTTTAATTGTTTTTGGAGTCCTGCCAGAAGAATTTCCCTGATTCCCATTTGAAAGTTTTTATAATTCAATAACTTCTGAATATTCATTGTTATAAAGGATTCGGAAACCATTTTTGTCTTATTTCATTATATTCAACACAATCAAAGACTAAATGGTCTTGTTCTTGTATTGAGTTGTCGTATGGGCAAATTTCTGTTACACCTAGAAATCTGTGCCGTTAGGTTCCAATGTTACCATGTCCTGTTAAAATTTGATCAATAAAGAAATCCGGCAGAATGCGCTTTCCCGAAACTTAAGGCATAATAGCATAAGGCCGTCTTGTTTAAGGGGAACAATCCCAAAGATCTTTTTCAAAACTAAATTTCTTTTCGAACTGTTAAGGTAACTAATTGTTGACGACTTAATTTGATTTTGGTTTTAACTTGCTTGGGTGTGGTCGCTATTTTAGCTGCTTGATCTGTTTCGTCATTGCATTTAATTCCAATGTGCGCTTTGACCCAATGAATAGAAAATAAATTGAGATTTTGTCTGATTGTTAGCTTTTAATCCTGTAATGCGTATCACTGCTGGAGCCGAAACAAGATAGTACTGTTAATACGAATCTACAATATATTGAGTTCTGTAAAAGCAACTCATCAAATTCTTACTTTTTATGCTGCTCAGTGAGAATAATCCACCAAATAATCAATATACATGTGAAATAAACTTTGGTTACAAAGCTATATATATTTATGAATAAAAATTCTTCAAATATATATTTAATAGCTATTTTCAGAGAAACAAATATTAATGAATTTAAACAAATTATACAAAAAATGCTGTCCAAAATCCTCTGAGAAACTGTCTTTAATCTTAGTAATAAATTAAAGTAATGTATATAAAAATAAAATAAAAATAATCCAAAATCATTTTAAGGTTTCGTAAGTCTCGACGAAGCAAAATCCAACCACAATTAATCCATGGCATTTATTGAGGCTGGTAAAAACTATAGTTGCCAGATTTTGATGAGAAATTACTCATTTGCATTTGGAATTTTGGTTTTATTTGCATTTTGATGAGAAATTACGTATACTCTTTGGCAATGTAATGTAGATCTTTCCGGAATTTATTCCTGCACATATTTCATTTTTTTTTTTTTTTTAGAATTTTCTTGAAAGTGTTCTAAATCTTTAAGTTTTTTTCTTGCCTGACAGAGATTATTTTAGATCAAGTTTGGGAGGTGTACGATACAATGTAAATTTATGTTTACTATAACACACAATATATATTTTATAACACAATATAACGCTTATTATAAGTACACTACTGGCCATTAAAATTGCTACACCAAGAAGGCGACATGCTACAGACGTGAAATTTATACGAAAGGAAGAAGGTGCTGTGATATGCAAATGATTAGTTTTTCAGCGCATTCAGACAAAGCAGGCGCCAGTAGTGACACCTACATTGTGTTTCAATGAGGAAATTGTTCAGCCGATTCCTCATACACAAATTGCATTTGAACGTTGTTGCCTGGTGAAAAGTTGTTGTGATGCCTCGTGTAAGTAGGAGAAATGCGTACCAGCACGTTTCTGACTTTGATAAAGGTCGAATTGATGCGTACCGGGATTGCGGTTTACCTTATCGCAGTATTGCTGCTCGCGTCGGTCGAGATCCAATGACTGTTAGCAGAATATGGAATCGATGGGTTCAGGACGGTAATACGGAACGCCATGCGGGATCTCAACGGCCACCTATCACTAGCAGCCGAGAAGACAGGCATATTATCTGCATGGCCGTAATGGATCGTGCAACCACGTCACGAGCCGTGAGTCAAGAAACGGGATCGTTTGGAAGACAACAAGTGTCTGCACGAACAGTTCGACGACGTTTGCAGCAGCATGGACTCTCAGCTCGGAGACCATGGCTGCGGCTTCCCTTGACGCTGCGTCATAGACAAGAGCGCCTTCAATGGTGTGATCAACGACGAGCCTGGGCGCACGAATGGCGAGACGTCATCTTTTCAGATGAATACAGGTTCTGTGTACAGCATCATGATGGTCGCATCCGTGTTTGGCGGCATCGTGGTGAACGCACACTGGCAACATGCATTCGTCATCGTCATACTGGCCCATCACCTGGCGTGATGGTATGGGGTGCCATTGGATACACGTCTCGGTCACCTCTTGTTCACATTGACGGTGCTTTGGACAGTACACGTTACATTTCTGGTGTGTTACGACCCGTGGCTCTACCCTTTATTCGAGGCCTGCGAAACCCTACGTTTCAGCAGGATAATGCCCGACCACATGTTGCCGGTATTGTACTGACCTTCCTTGATACGGAACATGTTCGGCTGTTGCCCTGGCCAGCACGTTCTCCAGATCTTTCACCAATAGAAAACGTTTAGTCAATGGTTGCCGAGCGACTGGCTCGTCACCAAACGCCATTCACTACGGTTGATGAACTGTGGCATCATGTTGAAGCTGCATGGGCATCTGTACCTGTAGATGCAATCCAATCTCTGTTTGACTCAATGCCCAGGCGTATAACTGCTGTGATTACTGCCAGAGGTGGTTGTTCTGGGTACTGATTTCTCAGGATCTATCCAGCCAAATTTTTTGAAAATTTAATCACTTGTTATTTCTAGTATAATATATTTGTCCAATAAATATCACTTTGTTATCTGCATTTCTTCCTGGTGTAACAATTTTAATGGCCAGTAGTGTAATTGTTTCAGCACATTTGCTTTTACGACACATATGAATGCTTAAAGGATTCTCCATGTATATTTGAATAATTGATGCTAAAATGTATGCCTGTGCACAACGTACTTATTTTCCTAAATCCTCAATAAAATGTAACAATACTTATATCTATAACCAGGTTTTAAATTCAATAATTTAATCCTTGATAAAAAAAAATTTAAATTCAAAGTAAACTATATTTTAGTAATCCTGAATTTACATAATTTCATATTTATAAAAAATAACGAACCAAGCATCCAATTTTAGCGCAAGCCATCGATTGTTAAACAGCATTCTTAAAAAACGAAAAGCATTCACCATTTCTAAATATTAGTTTTAAGGAAAATTTTATTTCTCTAACAAAATATTAGAAGAATCAGAACTCTGAAATACGAACTTACGTATAAATAAGAAATTATTAGACTTTATGAAGTAAATTAATGTTGTTTGGTTAAAACTAAATTTATGATATAAAATTACTGTTCAGATATATTAAATCACATTTTATTTTAAAATTGCTTTATATAATATCTATTCTTTTATGCCTTTCACCTCGGAATAATTATTTTTAATTCTGGCAATGACATAACTTTTCGCATAAATTATTAAAATATATCATTTCTAGAGTTCTTTTAAATAGGTTTTTCCGAATCGTTAATTTAAATATTCCTGACCATTTGCAGCACTTCACGAAATCAACTATAAGCGAATTCTAATTTGAGCCACTGTATTTTAAATAAGTGTTTTGTTTACTTATAATGTTTGCTTACTGTTAGAAACTCATTTCCCAAAATGATTGTCGGAAGTCACGCAGAAAATGCTTACAGCACAAATGAAAACCTCATTTTCTTTCCAAATAGCTAATTTCTGTCATGGCTTTTTTTTTTTTTTATTGGAGGAGTTGAATCGTGAGACCATGAACTTTAGAATGTAGCATGTTGCTCCAGCTTTGTGGTAGATATTAAAAGTGCTTCTGATTCGTATACATACTAGATTGAAATATAAAGTATTGAAAGTCATTTCGTTTTTCTGAATCAGTTACGCTAGTGAAAACAAATCTTTTTATGGGCGTAAAATCATGCAATGACCAGAGTAAAAGGTATTGGTCTGGAACTGACAATATACAATTCAATAAATTATTTATTCCCAATACGCTTTGCATTTTCATATAAAGTGAAATAACTTTTCGGAATAACCCAATATATTTTCATTAAAAGAATACGAAGATCATTCAAACAAAAAGCTTTTTATTCGCTTTCGATTCTCCAAATTTGGAACTACTTTGATATACCCCCAAATTCGGAAATTTGGCGACCTCTCGTCAAGAGGGATTCTCGCTAAATACAAATAATTAATAACAAAAAAACTTTAAATAAAAACTCAAAAATTGGTATAAAATACAAGAAATCACTAAATTTGACAACAACAAAAACCTAAAAGCTGAAGAAACCTAAATTGGCAACACCAAAATAAGAAACAGTAACCCTAAAAAGTCTGTAGGGAGTGCCAGATTTGGCGCTCAATTTTTGGGGGTGTATATCAAAGTTGTTCCCCAAATTTAAATAGTACTCTTTTATTATGAAAATAGAAACATGACATTTTTCTTACAGTATATCTCTATTATGATAAATGAATACTTGCGGCGATTGTAACAAAGTATTTAAATTGTTTTAGATTATATTCAAACAACAAGAAATTGAAAGCTTTGCTCGAAAATTATCATTATTATTTTTAGCTTTGTCACGATTTTCCTCTTTTTCCTGTTGTTTATGTAGATAGGAATATAAAAGTTTTAGAAGTTTATATTTAATATCTCCCCATGTATAAATTGTATAAAGATGCCTGTCTCTGCACAAGATCATTGTCATATTTTCATCTTCTGACATTTCCAATAAAAAAATAGAAGTACATATGGGAAAGGTTTATTTTATATTCGATGATGATCAGAAGGCAAATACTTAAAGTAAAATATGTCTTTAAATTAAAAACATTTACTCTACCAAAAATATAATAAGTGAATCTTTTTTGAAATATACCAAAAAAGAAAACAGAAATACTTTGATGCATTATGTCTTCAATAAATAAAGTTGCCAAAATTAAAAATGTAACACATATAATTGAAATGCCACGATAGTTAGAACTACTTGAATAACATGATGAAATACATGACTATTAGAAAATAAATATAAATTAAAATATGTTTTCAAATTAGAATTATTTATAATATTATGCACATAAGTACATATTATAGATATTTGTAACATAAATGTAATATGATGAATATAAAATAAATATATTAATATTTATTCAAATGTATTTTTAAATTGAAAATATTTACTTTACTAAAATAGTATAAATTGCATCAATTTAAAAATACCAAAGATTAAGAAAGGAAATCAGCTACTCTAAAATATTCATGCCTCAACAATTGCAAATTGAAAATGCTTATAGCTAGAATTCCAGCACAGTTATAGATATTGAAGTAACACGATGAAAATACATGACAATCAAGAAAACAAATATTAATTGAAATATGTTTTCTAAACTAAATATGCTTTGTTATCACAGTTGCATCTATTTTAAATCGTGCAAAAAATTACCGTCGTAACAGATGCAAAAATACTTTACTAACTTACGAGAGATGGCGTTAGTGCTTTTTGATGATTCAAGAGATTGTAGAGTGAGTCGTGAAGAAGGATGACGAACCATCCGGTACATCAATAACTTATCTATTTTAAATCACGCAAAAATTACTTTTGTAACAAATGTAAAAATACTCTACTAACTGACGAGAGATGGCGTTAGTGCCCTGTGGTGAGTACAATAATATAATAGAGTGTAAAATGAGATATGAAGAAGGATGACGAACCATCTGGTTCATAATTAACTTTGTTTATTATTAGTTTCGTACTTCTTTTGTTGCAATAACTTCATTTGTTGTCATTATATATATTTGTTTTGTAAATAAGTGTATTGTTGTAACTTGTAATGAATCTGTTGGAACAACTTTGATATAACCCCCCCCAATATTAAGCGCCAAATCTGGCACTCCCTACTGACTTTTTAGGGTTGCAGTTTCTTATTTTGGTGTTGTCAATTTAGGTTTTTTCAGATTTTAGGTTTTTGCTGAAGTCAAATTTAGTATTTTCTTGTATTTTGTACCATTTTTCGAGTATTTTTTTTTAAAGTTTTTTTTTTGTTATTAAATATTTGTATTTAGCGAGAATCCATCTTGGCGAGAAAAAAAGTCGCTAAATTTCCGATTTTGAGGGGTATATCAAAGTAGTTACTCATGTTTATAGTAAACGCTTTATTTGTTAATGTTTTTTCTTCCATTTTTCTTACACGTTAAGCGAAAAACAAACCAAACCAAGTATGATTTATAGATATGCATGCGAGAGAAAAGAAACCACCGAGAATTGCTCCGACATGCTTATGCATTCAGATACAAAATTCAAGAAGGAAAATAATTGCAACTCAATCTAACGCAATCGGAAAATAACTGTGATTTAAAATATATACCGGGTGACCCATAAGTAAGGACGAACTTTAAAATTAAATAATTTAAAAACAAATCGAATTATAAAGATACGGTTCGCACAAAACTCATGGGAAAAAAAACCGGGTTTTGTGTGACAACAAATAAAAAAATAGTTTTATTGGTGACCAACAGATGGCGCTATCAAATTTCTGATGTAGACAAATCAACAACTTTTAAGTTGTCAACCTTTTTCGGTATAAATCATCTTTTGGCGAAATGAAGCATTATAGCGCCATCTGTTGGTCATCAACAAAACTATTTTTTTATTCGTTGCCACATATTATACGGTTTCTTTTCTATCCGCTTAGTGCAAACCATATCTTTGTAACTCGATTCATTTTTTAATTATTCACTTTTAAAGTTCGCCCTGAATTTTGGACGATCCTGTATTTTAAAAATGCTTACGTTATATAAATAAAACTGTTTAAATTCTTGCATTCTAATGCATAAAAATATCGCTATATGCAAAAAAAAATAAGACCTATTTAAACCTTCTAGCTCATTGATGCCTATACAACAGCTGGAAAAGGCACTTTTCTTATCGATAACACTTAGAAATCAAATAAAAATTTCTTACAATGTCATTATAAAAAAGTAGAATTAATTTATTCGAAATCTCTAAATCACTCAAATCTTCTTATGCACTTAAAAAAAAAAAAAAAAAAAAAAAAAAAAAATTTCTATTTTTTTTATATTATAAAAAATTAAAACATATTCTTGAAGTTAAATATTTGTAATCTATAAAATAATTCCAATTATTATGAATTTCCTCTCTTTAATGATTTTTCAAATGCAGATTTTGCTTCGGTTTGAACTTCTGCAATCACTTTTTGCTCGCGAAGTTTAGTTCGACGAAGAGCTCTGATCAAGAATGGATTTTGTCATACTTTGAATATAAATGCCAGAGGTAGGAATCGAACGCATAAACTACTGGAGTAAATAATAAAGGGTTGACCATTCAATTACCAGCTTAGATTGATTGATGATAAATAGGTAATTTTTCAAATGACATTTCCTCTGTTTAAATAAACTTAGATTTTGAATAAAAAGAAAATAAAGGATATTCTTCTATTTATTTAAAAGGTATACTGATAATCTATATTTGATAAAGTAATGGTATTTGATACGAAGTGCATTACCATCAAAGGCCTATTCTCCACTTATAAGGACTTAGGCATCACACATCGAAAAACATACTTTAAAATGATGTTATAAAAAGAATTATAACGTTATATGGACATTCAAAGAGTTATTTACTAAGGATAGGCAAATAAATTTATGTTCTAGAGTTACAAAGACACATAAAAGTAATATTTTATTACAGTAAATATGAGGAACTAATTAATATTTTATCACAAATGGATAAGAAGTTTTATATCCAGCTTTTCTCTTTCACAGAATTAATGAATAATTTAAAACATTATTGACTTAGAGTTATTTTTCGAGGTGGTACACATTATTTTTTCATCAAACGAAAACTTAGTTTTTTATGACATCAAAGTTCTTACGTCATATTTTACGTCATTAAGTTAGAAGGGAAAGTATAAAGCATGTTATGTTTTAATAAAACAGCGCATTACAACTTTCGTCTCATAAAGTGAACATGCATAAACATTTTAATGATATTTTCGTACTTAAAAAATGTAAAACATTCACGTTCTTTGCCAGATTTTTCCATCAATACATAAAAATATTATTAATAATCATATTAACTCGTAATAATTTAAATTAAAATGTTACAATTAACAAAAATGAAAAAAATGTTAGTTTAAGTTAGAAATATATACATATTCCATTAACGTTAAGCAATTTTCGAATTTAATAATGGCATCATATGTATTTCTGTAAATAATGATGATGTGTCCAGCTTTAAGTAATTTGTGATTGATAGAATGAGCTTCGACCCAAAACTGAGAGAAGGAGACCAACGAGGGCTGTCCAAAGAAATTCGGAAAAACCACGGGTGAAAATGCGCTTTAGGTCCCCTACTCTGCCAACTTGGCGAAAGTGTGCTGTGGGTCCCGTACTTGGCGGGTTTTCAAAAACGCTGTTGCCATGGCGATAATGGAATGCGATTTTTAACGGTTTTAAACTAATTAGCAACCAATGAAAATGACCGATTTTTCAAACTGAAACTAATTAAAGACCAATGAAAATGCTAAAAGAAAAAACCAATTAATGAGCATGCGCAAAAAAGCACAAATTATTTCCTCCGGAGGTTGCCATAAAGAGCTCTTTAGGTATAAAAACGTCCAGTTTACCACGCTTGGTGCATTTATCGTCAAGTTGGCAGAGTAGGGGACCTAAAAAGCAGATTAACGAAACCACGGCAAACTGATGGCCAATCTACTCCAGAAGTTCTAAAAAGCATCCTGGACTGTTGTTTTGATAAATACCATACGCAAGGAAGCACATTTGTTTAGTTTTCATTGTCCTGCTGTTGCCCATAAGTCTTTGATTACAAAATCCATGAACGATGTTAGGTTGAGGCAATAAGAGACACGTCGAAATCATACCGTAGACGAGTAGAAACAGGTTCTCTAGAGCAGGGGTGGCCAAGACGTCGACCGCGAAGACATTTTAGGTAGTCCACGTGACCATCCCGATAATGACCTCAGATATTAACAATTTAATTTATGACTTACGACATAGAATCAATGAATTATTTAAAATAAAAATTTACTACAGTTACGCTTTAAAACCCAAAACAAACTGTGCAAAGAATAACGATTTAAAGATTTATAATTAAAGGTTTAAGAATGTTTGTTTGAAGAATTTGAAAGAAGATTCGCTGCCTTAATTAGATTGAAAGAAATACTCAATTTTATGATATTTCCATTTAATGAAAATGTCAACATTGGTGGACTATCTGAAAAAATAGGACATTTAATAGATATCACATCAGTCACGGTCTAGGAAGAAATTATTAAATTAAGATGCGATATATTTCCTAGAATCCAGAGCATATTTAACGATACTGATTTTTGGAAATGAATTTCTGAGGCAACATTTCCAAATATTTACAAATTGATTTTGTATTTGAAATCATATTTTGGAACGAGATATGTTTGCGAATCTGCTTTTTCAACCATAAACAAAAAACATTGATTGCATTTAACAGATGAACATTTAATTTCGCGTTTATGCGTTACAATAAGCTCGTACCAGCTACAATATGAAAAACTTGTCGCAGATATACAGTGCCAAATGTCAACTAAACGAAATGAAAAGGATGGCCAGTTTTTGATATATGAATACTTTGATTATTTTCGTCAGTAAATTTTTATTTAGTAAATATTAATATTAAGTTTTTTTAAAGAAAATTACTTTTTTCTTGTTACCGAAAATAAATATGTACGTTGATTTAGCTTTGCCATTGGTAGACCGCCTTCGATTTGTTAAATGTGGAGTAGACCCTGGATCTCAAAAGTTTGGCCACCCCTGGTCTACAGGGGTGGCCAAACTTTTGAATGAGTGATGAATCAAGGTTCAGTATATTTACCAGTCGGATGGCAAAATTTGGGCTTGACGTACGCATTGTGCCTAGAGTAAAGTTTGGTGGGGAGATGAATTTATGGCCTGAGAATCTTTCTCGTGGTGAACTGGGACCCTTGATCTCAATTCATGCCACTATTCTAAGCAACAATGTTCTTCCAACGCTGTACCAATTTTATAAGCTGGATCATTGTTACTACCAGGAAGACAGTTGTGTGGCGACAACCACCAGTAAGTTGACTGGTTGGATCGATATGCCAGCATTTGGGATGAACCGGCCTGCCCATAGTCCAGACTTGAATCTTTCAGAATATCTGCAGGCAGAATTGGATCACTAAGTTAAGAGGTCTATAATTGGTTAAAGAACTTAATATCTTCTGCAAGTGGGGTGGAAGAAAATACCGCTGTGCGTTATGGAAATATTTATGTAAAGCATGCCTCGGAGAATTAAGACTGTAACTGCCTCATGTAGAGGTTTTATTAACTATAAAATATATAAATTATCTTTTTCATTACATTTATATATATATACACGCACACACACATAATGAGTGTGTATGTGTACTAACAACTGGTTCTCAAAAATGTTACTCCTAGAGAGATGAGAATTTTATGTTGTCAAATTCTTTACCCCAAACTGAATGGTATGAAACTGAATAGCGAACACAATTTTTAAAACTGTATTATGTATTTAATGTTTCTGGTAAAGAAATATTTTTCACTTATAGAGAAAGAAAGTTTATTAATGAAAAACATAGTAAAAAGAATTTTTAAACATAATAATTAACATGAATAAATTTATAAATGTTTAATTTGAGAAAGGATTAGTGTTTTCTATTTAAAAAGCAAAAGGATGTTTTAATTTGATAAACTATAATTTTTCACTATGTATTTTGATGAAAGATTTCTTATTTTTGCCTTTTTTCTTTGATTTTTCCATCAGCATTCCATAATGAATTATTCTGCACTTATTGTGTTATGTATAAGATATATTGCGATAAGATGGATGTTAAATTTTAATGTTATTAATTTTATTTCAAAGATTTATTTCTTTGAATAATTTACTATGTGTATTTTGAGTTTAGTAACTCTTATATGATTAAATAATTAGAATTAGAAATCTTGTTAAATAAGAAAATGCAACATCATAACCCTCGGAACCAATATATGTATATATAAAACTGAACATTTCCCCATCTCCTGTAGAAATAAACCGTTGAGTCACATGATCTCTATACTCTTACTAATGATTACATAGTCATTACTTTACTCTAGTTCAGCACTGTCAAAAGCACGGCCCGCGTTTTTTTAACATCATAACGGAAGAATAAAATGTTTCCATTTTTTTTTTTTTTTTCAGATTTTGTGGGTAGAAATTATTATATTTTATATGGTATTATAACTAAAATATTGCTAAATAACTAAAATATGCAAACGTTCGTATTTGTGGGTCCCGATTCGTGATTAGCGCCTTATTCAAGGGCCAAGCGCGGTTGTCCCTCTCCGCTCAAGGCCGTTGCATAGAATAACAGAAATTGCATTGCTTTGATCTTTAAAAAAGCTGCCCGATTCCACAGAGATTGAACGCTGTTGGACACCAATATTGCCTTATATTGTCATGGTGTGACGGCAGTTATTAGATTGCGTATTACTTTCCCACCAAAATGAGTGAAACAGCACTGGCCGTTGTCATTTATTTATTGATTGTCATCATTAAGTGATGAAAATCGTGCATTTAATGAAAAATACGAATTAGATTATTCGATCTGCAACAATAACACTAAAATTCAGTGTATGATTTGTATGCAAGTTTTGTCGGTGAATAAGAAATTCAGTATGAAATAACACTATACTAATTTACATGAAGAAAAGTATAAAAGACATACCGATGAAGTAAGAAAAATTATTGTAGCCCACAATATAAAAAAGATAATACATCAAACAAGTACGTTTTCAAAAGTATGTACAGATAATGAACATGGTATTTTGCGTGTGGCTGCGTCTTATGAAGTTTCTTTATTATTAGCCAAAGCAAAAATACCATTCAGTCAGGGGATGTTAATGAAAAAAATGCACAGTTTCAAAGACTCAACGCTTCATGCAGCCGAAGTTGGCGGAAAAGTTTAAATCTGTAGAATCATCTTACCAAACTGTGACGCGACGAGTAGATGATATGGGCGAATGTTTCCAAAAAATTATGTGATTGGATTTTAGAGATATTGCGAATACTACTCTATATGTGTGGATGAAAGTACTGACCAGACAGATATCAATCAATTATTACGTGAAGTATATTGACGATGTAATTGTGGAATTCGAGCAGCGATTTGCAGATTTTAAGAAATTAGAGGGCGATATATATCACTTTTCACACTCATTCATTAACAATTACAATTAAAAGTGTAAAGACTGATTATCAATTGGAATTATGTGACTTACAATCAGACCACTTTTACAAGGGTAGAACAGAGTATAGATTAGATTTTTTTTAAGCTCTTTGCTGAGCGTTTCCCCAAATTAACCAATCTTGGCTTAAAAATGGGTTTGATGATGGGTAGTACCTATCTTTATAAAAATGAATATTCCATGATGTGAATTTTATAAAATCTAAATATAAATCTTCATTGTCAGATAACTCACTTACCCACGCACTGCATCTGGCAGCAACTAATATTAATGTTGATATTGAAAGGATTATAAAAGATAAATTAATGAAGCACTAATACAAATTAATATAACAGTCACATATTAACTGTATTAAACCTTTTTCTTAAAAAAAAAATGTGTTTTTTATTTGTACGGCCCTCAAATCTATTTAGTAATTTGTATTGGCTCGGGATCATATCTGGTCTGGGCAACCCTGGTTTAAATAATCTCTGGAATAGTAGAAGAAATACATATTCCATCTATTACTGTAAAAGATGTATTGATAGAAAGATATTCTATGTAAGATTCTTTCCTCGGTAGTGCAGGGTGGCCTTCCGGAAAGCTGCTTTCCAGTCCGCCCTCCGCTTTGATAGAATTTTCCAATTTTTTTTTATTTTAAGAATCTTCAGATCTGTTTCGCGACAGTCGATCCACCAACGACGGGATCCAAGGACAGAATCCTCGTTTTTCCTCCGCTTTGATAGAATTTTCCATTTTTTTATTTTAAGAATCTTCTGATCAGTTTCGCGACAGTAGATCCAACGACCGAATCCTCGTTTTTCCTTTTTTCGAGTCTTCAGTTGGTTTAGCGTCGAAGATCTTTTTGGTGGCTCGACTATCCTTCCTCCTGATCAAGAGTGTCCTGCCCATTTCACTTTTTGGATGGAAATAAATTTTATCCCTGGCTCTCTGTATAGTTTATATAGTTTCGAATTTGTTCTTTTTCTCCACGTACCATTACATTTTGCACCTTTCAAAAACAGTTAGGATTTCGAAATCCCTTTCGATCATCGCCTTACAGGAAACCATTTGGTATACTTCAAAACAGCTTCTGTACACCATCTTCACAGAAATTACGGAATTCTTCATTCATGACCACAGCCGATCTATTAAGCCCTATTTTATTTAAAAACCAAATAAGTCATGACCATGACATCGTTATCATAGTCATAGCTTCTTTGAATACAGAATTAAATCTTGTTTTCCTAGGATGAAATAGGGGGAGAGTGGTCATTTTTCCCAATTATCGAGATATATTTCTCAAATGGACGAAGAATCATGTTATTGAAATAAAACGATTATTTTATTGATGATACTGTGTCTTTTATTTTATGCTAACATATGAACTGGATTTAAGCTTCCATAATACTTCAGCATTTGCCATGTACTTCTCTGATAAAAATTTCACAAATACTTCATTAAGTGTATCAAAATTTTTTCTACTCTTGTGACACTGTCAAACGGCAACTTTACAAATAGTTAACAGAAATCTGTAACACTAAAGTACGTAATATAATCAAACAGTTATAAAAATATTTATGCAAATGAAACTTGGGTCAAAATCTGAGACTTAAGTGTAAAAAAAAATTTTTTTAAGAAACACATAGCCTTGTTTTTTTATGTAAAGATTATGATGTAAGAAATACTTTTCATGTGCAATGGAATTCAATTACATTATTCTAGAACAAGAGACATTTAAGGAAAATAGTTTCTCATAGGAAATTATATAAATAAATTGGTTTTCAATGTAATAAAGATAGAAGAATTTTCTAGATTTTATAATACTTTGGGCGGGAAATCATACGATAAATATAATGGCAGTTAAGTTGGTATATCCAATCTATGAAGTATGAATCAAATGCTTTTGAAAAGAAATTGGATCGCTACAATCTCTACATGGTTGCTTCCGAAATTATAATAACGCTACTTTTTAAGCTTGGAAGGTCTGGTCTACATAATTCTGATAAATTATGAACAATCAACTGATGAGTACTCTTGTGTCAGAAAAGAATTAGATCAAAATAAGAAAATGCAATAAGCATTTCATGTATGTACTTTGAATTAGGCATCATAATCAATACTTGTTTGTTGTTTTCTATACGTTCCAGCAGACTTTTTGAAGCTCATGAAAATTGTTAACATAAATAGAAATATTTTTTACCGCAAATTTATATTTATGTGCCATTCTAATTTCTCTTCATTTCTGTATGCAAATGATTAATACTAATTCATCAAGGATTACTTTGTACATTTCACAAGATGAATCGTATAACTTATATTTATTTGCATTCCTCCAGAAAGTAAGCAGACGATTTCGTTCATGAGGATCCGATGACGTCATACGCAAGTACCTAAATCTTTTTCTTAAAGCATCGATTCTTTAGATTCCAAAAGATTTGCTTCATACGTGAATCATTTTGTGAAAGTCAAAAACATGGTTCAATCATTTGTATGTACCTTGAAAAATATATAATTTATTTTTTTCTTTTTTTAATCTTCGACTATTTAGAACATATTCTATGATCTATTACAGGAAATCTAAATGGTTGATAATTTCCTTTACTAGTTTCAATATCTTCTCTTAATCATCTACGCCTGTTATTAATGTTCCTCCTTTGCTTTTGATATATTTGTTCGATTTTTTTATTCCATTATTTTTACTTCTGGATCATTCGAGAACGATATAACGAACGAAATCATTGACCTTATAATGGTTCTTCGAAAAGAAATCAATAATTGAGAAGAAGGAATTGTAAAATTAAAGAGAATATAACAGCAAATTAGTCTGAAAAAAAAGTAATCTTGTAAGGAAAAAATTACTTTAAAAAAATTGATAGTTTTAAATAGAAAAATATCACGAATTTCGTTGTGGAAATGATGCAGCATGTCGCATTGGAGACTTGAGAAATCGAGACCAGTAAGAGCACTGATATGCCAGTTTTCACAGTACAAAAATTCTTTTTTAAAATAAAATCAAACGGAGATTTGAAACTATTCATTATTCTAAAGGAATTACGCGGGGTTTAAAAAAGATTTGCAATGTACAAACTATGAAAAATACACACTTCGAACTAATATTTTATATTATACGCTTAACATTAATTTCACAAATCTAAAATATTGCTCATTAATTCCAACTTTTGATGACTAGCATTTCTACATGGTGTAGTTAAATTTGCCCAAATGATGCGACAGCTCCAGATTTCATTTTTGAACAATGAGGCGGTTTAAAAACTGTCATTTGGTGCTCGACAATGAATTCTTTTACTTTAATCACCATAAAATTTGCAAAAAATTGAATCTTGCATGGTTCTGGAACAAACGTCGATGGAAATGTCAGATTAAAGTTATAGGCTGTTGCGTTCCTTATCAGCACACCGAGTGGATTTAGAGTAAATGTGAAACTTAGTTCAAAGCGGATGAATTGAATCCGTTTAATTGATGCAATCCGAATTTCAGGGCCGGCGCTAGGGGTGGGCAAGCCGGGCCCTTGCCAGGTGCGGCAATCTTAGGGGGCGGCAAATTGGCCCTAAAATTAAATTTCTCAAACTTTTAAGCATTTTCTCTTTCTAAAATAATTGAGTTTTGACCCATGATACACTAAAATTTTTTATTCAAAATGAATCCTATTTTTATGCATTAAGATATTTGGAATCAAACCCCTAACGACCTTTATATATACAGGGTGTTTTTTAAACATACAGCAAAAATTTGTTTCGAAGTTTCAGGGCGAACAAAATTTTTGACATTATAACAACATTTTATTACCAAAAATTACAGGTAAAGTTTTTTAATCTACAAGAACTGTTGAAAATAATGACCTCCAGCTAGAATAAGAATGCAAGAAATTTAATGATTTTAAAAATTATAAAAATGGATTTGACGAAAACTATGTTCGCCCTGTATCTTCGAAACAAAGCGAGTTCCCAAAAAGTATCAAAGGAAAAAATATTCTTAGAATAGTCGAGGAAACAAACCCTTGAATTTTTGGCGCATGTTTAATAAACACCCTATATATATTAATAATGTATGAACTTTTAACTATTTGAAATGTCAAAATATTTGAAATGCAAGAAAACTCACAAGCATAAGAAATTCCCACTTAAAAATAGCTTAAAACTTAAAGAAATAATTTTTTTTATAATTTAATCAAAGGGACACAATAATAGAATTTTTAACCATGTGTCTTAATTTGTCGAAACATGTATCAAAACTTCAGCATTGTTTATGATTGCAATTTTTTTACTCGTTTTATTTTACCATTAGTCGTGGAAAGGGTTTAGGTTATCTCTTTTAATTTTTGTTATAAAGGGGCGGCATTTTACCTCTTTGCCCGGGGCGGCGAAGCTGCTAGCGCCGGCTCTGCGAATTTTCAGTTGATATTCGGGTAAGTTCTGATAAGTTTTACATAAACAATCTATTTAAATTGTTTCTACTTTCTTTTACTGCATGTTCACGTGAAACAACTGTTGAGGATTTAAACTTATAAAGCGTAAAACAAAAAGACGTTTCCACCTTCACTAACACTTACAGCTAAAACAAGAAAGAGTATAGCGACACCTATCGGCAACTGCATGAAACTAGAATTTTTTTTTCTACCCATACTGTTGATTTTTTGGACCTTGCTCTCAAAAGGCAACTATTTTCTGTAGATACATTATTCGATCGAAACTATTTAAAATAGGATTATTCTGCTTTTAAAAGCTTGTAATTACCCTGCCACACCTTTGTTCCTTTTCAGATTGTTGTTTTTGACATATAAATTTTGCGTTACTTTTGAACACTTTGAAACAGTTATTTCAAATGAAAGCTTTTTTTTCACATTTAAACTTATTTTTAATTTAAAAGCTATAATAATAGTATAATTTATTGGAAGAATATTCTAAAACGTTGCTAATAAATGACAAAATTTCAAATTTAAAAAAAGTTTATATAATTATAATATATGTATATACATAAGTGATTAAAAATATTTTACATATTTTTCTTTTTTCAACTTTTTGATCTTCTGTATTACAATCAAAAATAGCCTCCTCTCGAATACAAGTCTGTTCTAAAACTCCTGAGAGAAAAATCAAAATAAGAAAATACAATAAACATGTCATGCACATATCCTCATAAATTATCCATATTTTGGATATAAATGCCTTATAAATTAAAAAAAATGTGCTTTAATATACATTTCAAAAAATAAATAAAAAAATATAATTGAAAATAACTTGTCTCTGTAATGTTTTGCTTTTATATTGTGATATTTTAAAATTAAAAAAAAAAAAACTTTAAAACTAAACTAATAACAAAAAAATAAATAAGGTATCTTATATTATGAATTTAATAATATAAATGAAATTAATTTTTTACATGTTTAAATTACAAATTAATACTTCAATATCAAGTAATATTCAATAATATTGGCTAATTAATATCATTAATAAATCGCTAAGCTTAAAATTGCAAACCTCATTTAACAAAAATTATATCACAAAATAAGCAAAGTTTTAGTAAAGTATCTATTCGAACTTCATGCATACAAAAGGCAACAAATTCAGAATTCAAATATTTATTAGGATATGAACTTTAATCATGCAATATACAAATGAACTATAGAAAAGTTTAAAGTAAAATAAAACATTTTAACAGAAATGATATATGCATTGCAGTTAATTAGTTATTAAATTAGATATTAGTCTTAAAAAGTTTTACATCAAATAATTTTTCATCAAACATGCACAACAGACTTAGAAAATTTTTGAAAATAGGCAAAATCTTGTATATGTAAATGAGTATATGTAAATTATGTCATTATTTTAAAAAAAATTACCAATTTCATTCACAATTAAAACTTGTATATGTTTTATTTTCTAAATCATAACTAATCTCAATTCCTCAGAGAAAAATATCGTATAGGTATATATATATATAATTTGCAGATAAGGATAAATAAAAGCAACAATCCAGAAGTTCTGGTAGTAACAAAAATAAAATAATTTAATTTGTAGGCGGCGAATCGTAAAAATCTGTGTATATAAATAACAATACATAACATTATTTATAAGTTTAATTAATTACACATAAATATATATAAGTATATATTTATGTGTAATTAATAAACATATAGATAATATTATGATATATAAGTATATATTTCAAGAGTGTTAATATTATTATAATATAAAATATGTAATTTTCAGAGAATTTAAACTAGTTTAATCTTTTTAAGAACAGCAAAACAAAACACATGCAAAAATAAAGTACTACATGCTGAATAAATATTGTTCTTGAAAGAATTAAGCAAAAGTTAAAAACATATTTTTTGTGCTCATATAATAAATTTAACAGCTTATTGTATGTATAGCCATGATAAAATAAATCAAATCATAATTTCTTTTTGAAATTTTATAGCAATGAAAGGCATGCACAACTACCAGAAAATATCCTCACTATATTATTTTTCATTCATTGTGACACATAATTTAAATTATGAAATATTTGAAAAATGATAAATTAATTCATTCATTTATATACTTAATATATCTTTCTTTTTATCAGTAAAGATGTAAAAGCTTCTCTTAATAAACAAACTTTCAAAAAAAAAAAAAAAAAAAAAAAAATCAAAATTTATATATTTTATACCACTGTATCTGATAAAAAAGTAAAATGATTAAATTTGCGGAATTAAACCATTTTCGCAATAAAAATTGCTATTTCTAAAAACATATTCTGATAGTACATGTTTTTAGATTTGATTTTACTTCTAAACTTTGTTTTGCAGAGCATCAACAATTCAATGAACAAATATCGGCAATTGATTTAACACATGGGAAATATTTGGATCAGATTAACTGTAGGGTCACCCTTGGCGCAATTTTTCCACATTTGGCGATAAAAAATATTTTCTGGTAATCCATTTTTTTCTCACAGACAATATTTTTCAATATTTTGTTTTTTTAGATCTTGCTTGTGCAAAATGGAGTGATTTTTGGCGAAATTTTGAAAAAGTCGCTAAGGGTGACTGTAAATTTTTACCAAGTATTTTAGTGATTTATTTTGAAATCTATTATCAAAAATTCTGGTAATGAGCAAAATGTTCAAATTCTTATAAGTACTAAGCAAATTAAGCATTATTTGAACTTTAATGCAATCTAGCACGCAATATATAAGTGCAGTATAGCTTACCAAAAAAGCAAGGTAGCAATCTGAGACTTGTTCCACAACAATCAAGAGAGTTCATCAATTGATTTCATTGTGAAAATAACTCACTATATTTTCATCAGCTGCTAAAATATACAGATTAATATCATATTTTATAGTTTTAATAATTGAGTGAATCTCTGAAAATTTCATATTGATGAAAAATTTGAAGATCATTCATCATAATTTTTTAAATTCCAAGAAAAACTTTCCCTACTCTTACCATATTTATATAAACATAAAAAATTACCTTTTGTCAAAAATACTATTGATAACTGATAGCTCTAACTATCTTGATTTTATATAATATTCACAAAAACATTTTTTACATCTTAAAATTTTTTTCAAAAAATTGTAACTTAGGAATGTATTTAAATATAAAGTGAAAAGTATGGAAATGTCTATGTAATTGCTTATTAATTGGAGAAAATTATAGAAGATCATAAATATAAAGTAATTTAAAACTAAGATAAAATAATTTTTCTGGAAATACTTGTTTAAGATTTTTTTTTAAAAGTGATTTGTAAAATTAAAATGTAAATTCTTTCAAATGATGGTATTCTTTTAAGTATAAACAATCAGCTTATTTTTATTCTTTTTTCCCATCACACTTAACATAAATTGAAAATGTCTGACATTAGCAGTGTTATATTTAACTCTATAAATGTCTTAAGACTTTTAAGAACTAAAAGTTTTTAACACTGAAGCCTTTCTAAAATGCATAACATGTTTGGATCAATGTTAAATAAAAATTTTACTTTTATTAAAGAATTTTGTACTCATTTGTGTAAAATGAACATTTATGTTAATAAAAAATATAACAAATAAATTTACTGATTTTTAATAAGGAGTCAATATTTCAAATTATATAAAATAATTTTGAGGCTATTATATTTGTAATTAAGTAGTTATTTTTTAATTTTCTCACATTTCTGAAGCATTTAGTTCAAAATATTTTTCCACCTTAATATTCATATACTTTTGATAAGAAAAGGAAATTGCTTCAAAAAAAAATTTTTTTTAACTCCAATTTTGAAATAAAATAAATGTAATTAATTTTAATATTATTAATAAACCCACGCATATTTATAAGCAAATATATTTTTAAGTAATTCTCTACATTTTTATCAAGCTGAAAAATCTAGAAAGATTAATCACACGGGTTAAGAAAACAATAAATTAAAATCCTGCTAGTTAGTCCTATTTGTAGGCACATGTTTTCATATACTATATAATAAATATTTCAATTTTTTGATAAATATGTTATTTTTTATATAATAAAACAAAATATATCTAACTATATGAATGATTTTGTAAAGTAAGTATTTGTGGAAAGCTGAACAACTATCATATAAGACAGATATATTTTAAATCTAATTGTGCTTTTATTACACTCTGAATAGCAATATAAAATTCAAAATAGTCCATCATAAGGCATAAAATACTACTTTACACTTGAATCAAACCAAGGTCTATGGAACCATTCATCAAAATGAATAAAAAGAAATCTTCAAATTAAGTCTCATATTATACAAACTGAATGGAATATCTTTTAAAAAATTGAATAAAAATCATTTAAAATTGATATGTTATTTATCAAGAAATTTATGTTAGTTTTACAATAACATGATAACAATACCTATTTAAAGGATTTATGTTCCAAAATTCTTCTATCACAACATTAAGAAAAAATCAAACATGATTGTGTGAAGAATTTTAATTGTAAGTTTCCTATAAATAACTTTATTATATAAATTTTCACCAACATCTAATCTAAGCACATAGCATAACAAAAATTGTAAAATAGTGAACTAAATATAAATACTATTTAGAAATATTGATATATAAAGTTCTAGTTATAAGAAGTGCAAATTTTATACTTTCAAAAAGACTGCAAGTAGCAAATGGAATTATTTGAGCTACAACATAGCTTCAGTCTATCGTATATGGAATTATTTGTGATTCTTGGGAAAAAAAATGGATACAACATTTTCATCAACTGGCCTGACTGGTTAGGAACAAGAACTTAGTATAAGCATTGGCCCTATAGTAGTGGATAATCCAACAAACAAAAATTGTTTTAATATCCACTGCACAATATTGGCCATATTTATAGAGAGTGGAAAAATTCTTAAGCAACTATCTTGACTGTTGTATATGAAAAAAGGACGAATTCAACACCCACCACCTATTCTTTTAACAGTAATTAAAGGAAGTTTAAAATCTAATAATACAATGATCAAGCCAGAATGTGAGTCTAAAAAAATACATTGCAACTGTTAAAAAAGCAAGAAATAGAATCAATTTTTTTATTACTTTGTAAATAATTTTGAAAACGTCTCAGCAACCACAACTAGCTAATTGTTTTAACAATTTAACAATATCTATGTTATATTTAAGTTTTAATTTAAATATGCTCCATGAACATTAATTTCATTATTATTTTGAAATAGACAAATGCTTTATTCTGTAGTGACTCTTATTTTAAAAACTACATATTGATAGAAATCTAAAATGACTTGAATTTGAAAAGGGATTTTAGAATTACGAAATTTTTGTAAATTAGAAAAGCGATGTTGCTTTGTAAATTAGAACAATATAGGAGCATTTTTATCATACAAGTACAAACTGAATAAAAGTGTGCAACCTTATAAATTCAGTTCTGGTCACAAATTGCTAAAAGACAGATGAGACTGAGACCTGGTTAATTCAGTCTAGATAATAAATTACTAGAAGATGGACAAGAACAGGAGCACCAAAGGCATTAACTTTATTTTGCACTAGTGACCTCTTTCATAACTTTAGTAAATTACCCATTACTCTTTTTAAAAAAGGATTTTAATGAAAAATATTTACCTTAACTTCCTTTGTTAGAATGAACACTCAAATTAAAATTCACTTTTAAAAATCATCTGTATCTAAAAAAAATAACACTGAAAATCATGAAAAAGAAAGAAAAGACATTTTTGTTTATAGTTAAGACTACTTTATTCTGCCATTCTTAAATTTCAAATAAATCTAATTAATAGTTACTTTTCTCCTCAAGCAGTTAACTCTATGTTATAGCTTTTCAATCCTTTTTAATAAATGTTTTTCATAATTATATGACCTTGAGACTTTTTAACAGTGCAATGCATTAGTATTTATCAAGGAATACATTTGAAGTTTCCTCCTCAACATCAGGCTCATCTATGCTCATTCATTTTTCACATTAGAAAGATCATTTCCAAAATTTTCTGAGAACTTAATGTAATTTACTGCACTTTTTTCAAGTAGAGGGTATCAATAATAATGTATAAAATATTGGCAAAAAAAATTGTACATGTTGATGAGGCTAAAAAAATGAATGAAATATGTATACCAGATTAACTCAAATGTTGTAAAAAAAAAAAAAAAAAAAAAAAAAGAAAGAAAGAAAGAAAGAAAGAAAGAAAGAAACCTATGATGGAAATAGAAATAATACTCAGAAACGCAACAGGAAGAAATTTTAATAATTTGAACAAAGATTTTTATAGCTAAAAAAAAAAAAAAAAAAAGCAAGTTAAATAATTGAAAATGGGTACTCCATACCACAATGAATTCTCAAAAATCACTTATCTGTTTGAATCTGGTCTTCCGCCCAAAAAATATATATAAATTATTTCTAGAAATATACAAGAAACAAATCTTTTTCATTCAATGTATTTCCATTTTTCTACTTCTGAGAATTCAGTCGACTAACAAAATGATTTATCTCATAAATTTATGATGAGGATAATACTACTGCCACTAAACTTAAAAAATAAAAAAAAATCTTTAATACTTTATATCAGATCTGGAAAAAGGATTTAATAAATATTCTCATACAAGATTCAATTCTATTTTAAAAAATTGCTTGTTTGTTTGACAGGCGTTATGTCCAATTTTACTAACATAAAAACCATTAAAAGCAGGTCATTTGAATGTGTAAAAAGCATTTTGCATTAAGGATTGATTTACAAAAGATAAAGCTTGAAATTGTACGATAATGGATGATTACATATCATAAATGTAACAAGGAATGAAAATTTCTGGCCATGGTAACACAATGTCAATTCTCAAATGAGCAAAGTCAACAGTCTTTGAGCATTGCTCAAAGCGTGTTGACTTTGTTCAGTTGTGCTTCTTAACAGAGTAATATATGGTTTCAAGAACTAAATAATAGAAGAATCAATTTAGCTTAACCTTGACTGAAAGATGAATAGGATAAATGAATATTAAAATATTTGGAACTAAATATTTGTCTACAGATATATAGATACAGGTTCAGCTCCCCACATCTTCAGGTTCAAAATTAAGAGGCTTCTGGTGGCAAACTGTAAGCTGCAATCTGAGATCTTTCCACATTGTTATAGTGAACAGGACGCAGAATGGGAATTTCACTTTTATCTTCCTTATCACCAAAATTATGTCATAATTTAATACCATGAGAATTAAATTTTTTTTGGACTCAATTTAATATTTAACTTAATATTGAAAAAAGTGTGTTTTTATTTTCTCAATTAAAAGCATAAATGTGTTAATGATGTGAATGGTTTTGTCATTTGTACAGAAATTTAAAAAGTTTGGCAATGCCCTTTTCTAGAATATTTATGTTCATATTAAAATGTTTTAAAACAATATCTGATTTCTAGATGGAAGTAAAGATAACATTTTATGGAAATAGTTTCACCTAGTATTACAGACAATAGTGAAAATGAAAATTAGTGGGTATTGTTATTATTTTACATTGTAATGTAATATGAAAGAGCTATTTAAAGAAGTCCAGTAGTTACCTGAATAAATATAGCTGTTCTTACATTTAGTTGAAATCTGAAATTCTAAATTTGTTTATGTGTTGCTTATTATTTAAGAAACATTCATATTAATAAACTAAATAATTGTCTCTAATTCATAAAATGACTAGCTCATTGACTAATCAGTCTGGAGACAATAATTTTTAATTTCAAATATTCATATTAAAATATATTATCTAGAATAAATCAATCTGGTTATATTATCTAATAATCAATGCCTATATGATATTAGGTATTTTTCTATGAAACAACAAGAGTTAGTGTTTTTATGAATATACATTCTACAAAAAAGTGATTATTCTGACAGTAAACAAGTTTTTATTCTTTAAATTACATACAATTGTTGAATAAATCACATTAAATTTAGCAAAATGCAGAATAATTTTTCATAGTACTAAGACATTTTGATGAATAGAAAAAAGGATGTATCATTTCTTAATTTCTGTTGGTTATGAACCAATTTATTGTATGAATATTCTATTTTTTTAAAATTTAATTTGTTAAAATCATTGAATTTGAGAAAAATATTTAAAAAATCAATAACAAAATTTATATATGTTTTAATTCAAAGCTTCAAAAATTTAGACCTGCATTTTTTAACATTAAAATTTTCTTGCATCAAATTTTCTCTTTAAAAAAAAAAAAAGCATTTATAATCTAATTAAAAACATTTAATTATTATAAAAATAGAATAAATTATTATATGATTATAATGTTTAATTTTCTTGAACTTAAGTGTTTATGTATTTCACCTTGATCATAATACAGTTGATTCTTAATGCTATAAATTAGCAAAAAATATTTTTAAATAGTTTATAAGCGACGATTAATGACACTTATAAAGAACAAAAGAAATATTATGAAAAAAGTAAAGAATTTTCTGCCATTCAAAACTATGAAGTGGAGTTACAAATATTTATTTAAATTAAAATTACATCAGACTTTACTATAAATAAACTCCAACATGCATGTAAGGCCAACGACTATGGATTTTTAGAACAGAATAGCAACGCTGAATTGTAAACATCTTCAATTATGATACATTATGCATGAAACCATTCAACTTTGGTAGAAAAAAATTTCAGTAGGCAAACTTGTTTATAAGAAAAGAAACTAGCAAATGGCAATAGATGTAATAACAAGAATAAAACTCAATAAATACAGCAATTATAAGAGACTATAGCAAGATAAATATCTACTGAGGTAATTGTTCCTTAATTTCCCCCTTATTTATTTGCATACAAAATCTAATTGAACTGGAACTTACAATTTAGAGAAATCTCAGAACTAAAAAAATGATCCAATTAAATGGATACAGCCGAGCTTAGAATCAAAGATTCCAATGTTGAATTCAAGAGCAGAGCATTAACCAATCTGCTGTCAGCCACTAAGGTACAAAATAAATCAATTAATTCATAGTTGAAATATTACTTTGATTCCAAAGTGATCTCACAAAAACATTGGAAAACATTTATAACTGATTCTAAAATAAAGATTTTTTGAGAAATTAATTTTTTATAGGATTAAATTTTAAAAGTAAGCAACTTTCCTAAATAAAATTATATAAAAGGAAATTACAAAATTGTTTTGGTTTATGACATTAGTCAGGTTTGATGTATCCTCAAGCCCTTGACAAAACAAATCTTTAAAATCACAATGATAAGGTATATTTTAGAATTCTCAAAAATTTTTGAATGAAGGAATCAATAGTTTATTTATTGTAATCTTATAACACAAATAATCAAAGTATTTTTTAATTTAAATTTTTTTCAAGCACAAAAAGTTTTATTAATAACACAATTACCAATAGTTTTAAGTTTTCCAGTTGTTTCAAAAGTATGGTTTCATTTAAAAAATTCAAAAGGAGTTCAAATGTTCATTAGGAATTATGACAGATTCATTCCATCTGAATTTTAAAAATTTATGTAACTTGATATTGATTTGAACTGTTGGCATCATATAAATAAGAACAAAAGATTTTTCTTTAAATTTTAGCCAAGCTCTTCAACTAGGATTGTTTTAAGAGAAATAATGGATTTTAATGGAATATGGAAATATTTTATTTTTTAACACAATAAAAAACTTTCAAATATAGAACTTAAAATGTGTACTAGAAATAGATTACATTTATTTTGAATAAATTTGAGTTTTGGATTGCTCAAAAATTTTAAACAATTTTATAAAATTAATCTATATTTGTCAATTTTCTGAATTAAAAAATGTTAGAGAAAAAAAAAATGCAATATTTGTTACAGTGCATTTTCCAAATCCAATATTTATATTTTGCACTAACAATTTTTCCCTACAAAAGTACATTTTAATTTTATAAAGCATTTTAACATTTAACGAAATTTTAACATTATAAAGCATATTTAAGATATTATCATGTTAAACTTGCTTTTATAAATTTTGCCCCTAAACTCACAAAACAGTAAATTCTTGTTTTCTATTATTATAAAATTTTTATGATAATGCTAAAATCGATGAAAGTGGAATTATAATTTAATTAAATTTTGTATTAATGTAAAACAGAAAGCTTAGGTATCAATTAGAATAAAGAATTAAATTTTTCGTTACATGTTTTTATTATTTTATCAATATTCACTTCATCATCTATTTTATGTACATTTGTCAACCAAGATAAATTTATGGAATTTTAAATTTAACTTATAAAATGTCTTACATCATAAATCACTTTATAGATGAAAAAAATGAACCCAAATTATAATATTAAGATTGAAAACCTTATCTTCACCATGAAAACATTTGATTTTATGATTTTACCTTTGTAAACTTATTTTTACTAAAATGTTCAAGATAGTAGAGTTTAATATTGGTTTACAAGACTATTTAAAAATTTAGCAGTAATTGGTCCAAATGAACAGAAGCAATGACCTTTGGTCATTATGAATGTGAAAATTTTATCATGAGATCTTAAGAATCTATTATATCAAAATTTAAGTTTAACAGAATTCGGTAAACAAATTAATATTACACCAAAGTAAATTATATACATAAAAAATCATGAAATTAACTATATAAACTTCCTTCACAAACAAAAACATAGGAAGACTATTGAGAAAGTAGCATGTGTGAATGAGGCAATATTTTGGAGTAAGTAGTTTTGAAGAAACATTTTACCAAGAAACCATCAATGCAGCACTCATTTTCATCTAAATATAGTTAAACCTTTAAAAATTCCTTTAATATAGTTAATGGTAGCATAAGATAAATTGATTTTCTTTTTTTCCTTCTCAAAATATAAATAAGAAAAAAACTTGCCAGAACGCACTAAGCTGAAAGCCCAAGTTTCCTTGAGTAAATCATATGAAATTATAGGATATAAAAGTTAATTATGTGACTTGTTGTTCAAAATAAATTTAGAATGTTAGAAGCTAATTTCCAGTATAACTGTATAAAAGATACATCACTGTAAATCATATGTTTTTATGCTTTTAATTCAACAGAAAGAAAACCCATAACTTTTTTATAAAATCAATTCAATAAATGATACTGAGTTCAGAATAATGGTATACCTATGTAACTTTCAGAGTAAATTGCTTCTTTCAAAAATGATTTCTTCTTTGATTAAAAATAATTTTTAAATAATTAAATAAAATGAACTATTATTTTATTCAAATTATTATATCATTATTTTATAAACAAATGTAGCTTAATTTTACTTTTAATAAATCAATTATCATTATCGTTTTAATAATATTTTGTGTCAAAGCTATCAAAACTGAAATTTTTCTGTACAACCATTACGTGTCACCTTTATCCATAATAATGAATTGCTGTTTTGAAACAACTAGTTCTCTAAAATTAATAATATTTTACTTCTAATGAAAATTTTGTTTGGCATATCAACTTAACTTTACCTTAGCTATGTACTAAAAAAATTTTTTTAACACAAAAAAGTGGGTTTTAGTAAAGAATGCATTTTTAAAAATGCATGCACTTCATAAATTAACACAAATTTCTTTTGGCAGACATATAAAATTAAAAAAGCATTTGATAGATTAAGTTTTATAGCAAAATCATTCTGATATGATTTTGCTATAAATCTCAACCCAAAACAATGATCTTGTTTTGGGTTGAATAAGACACTTCGAACGTAGAATCCTTACACAAGTGGAGGCACCCAAAAGTGAAAAGCATACTTGAAGAAAAGACAAAATCATACAAAGAATAAAAAATGGCAAAAAAACTTGTCTTTTTCATTAACTACATTATATTCTGACAAATGACATGCCAAGATCTGACAATAAAATGAAAATTAATAAATCACTGAACATGTATAGTAAAATATCTATTAAATGGATTTTATTTGGTAATTGAAATTTCTCTAGAAATACAAGTTAAACTACAATACCCAATGTAAATAAAAACTTTATTAATCATTATAAACATCTATAATAAATAAAAATGTACCAATTTCCCAATTCATTTATTTAACAAAGATACTCAGTTTTTACTAAAATATATATATACAACTGAGAAGAAATAATAAAATTAGTTTAGACAGTAGTCGAAAAATTCTAAAATTAAAGCACAGATGTAAAAAACATCTACAGATTGGTATTGCAATAGGATGATCCGTAGAATTTAGAACAATCCTCTGCAGTTGGCATGTATGTATGCTTGCAAAGAATTATGTATATTTAAATTGCACAAACACTAAAATTCAATTCTTTTAATAAAGAACAATGCAACTTTAATGTTACATGATAAATGGATGCATTCAAGAAATAAATAAACCCAAACATTGAAATAATTTTTTAATAAAAACAAAATTAAAGAAAGTCTAATTTACATTTCAAAAATTGTTTTATCTTTGGATTTTTGGTATTTATAAGGATTAATTTAACTGGGATCTATTGTTGAAAATAAATTTCAAACAATCGATGCCCCAAGTGGGATCATACTTTGAAGTATTTGAACAGAATGTCAAAGTTCAAATAATTTAACTGATAGCTCGGCCTTTATCATCAGTGATCACTCATATATATGTATACATTATTTAAATTAAAAAGGTATTGGATATTAGTAAGTATATGAACTATTTGAATAATAAGAATTTAAATAAAATAAGCACACTATTACTAACATTCTAAATGATAAAATTCGATTTTTAATCAAAATTTTAACAACTGCACAAATATAAATAGTGAATATCCTCAGTTCAATATTTTACACCTCATTGCACATTCAGAATCATAAAATATGGATTTAGTATCTGATTTTTTTATAATCTTAAATTTAAAAACATAGTGAATATGTATCAAGTTGAAATTCAACTAGAAAATTTTGTGAATATTTTGTTGAATTGGTCTAAAAATATACACCCACGTTCAACAATCCTATTAAAAATATCAGTTACAATAAATTATTTTTTGTGAACATTTGAAATAATTCAAAAACATTTTTCTGAAGATGATTTCTCAAAACAATGTAATAATGAGATGAAAAATATTATAACATTGTTTTAATTAGGGAAAGCAAATATTTGGCACCTTGAAATAACAAAATCATGAAAAGTATCTTTTAAATGAAATTAATATCAATGTTTCAAAAATATTAATTTAGTAATTTTAACAACTGAGTAAAAAATATACGATAAATAAGTACGAAAAATCTTTAAATTAAAATGATGTTATTTTCAAAAGCTAACTATATATAAATTTCAACACTATGGTGCTAAAAAAAATTTCAACAAAAAATGAAGATATTTTTATACTTCAATAGAAAATTTTTTTACATTAAAGGTAGATTTCAAAAACATACATGAGTTTAAAATTATTCTAAATTTTAGAATATTTAAAAGCAGAGTAAGAAATTTAAGTATAAAATAAATTTATAAATCTATAGCTAAAATTATTAAAAGATAAAAGATATTAAATGAACAATATGAAAGTATACTGCAGTAGATTTTGATTTGGAATAGCTAGTAAAATTAAACTATTGAATGAATTTTCAGCATGAAATATTAGTAATTGTAAATATCATTCTGCCTCAAATCATATACTTTATTTTAAAATAATTTTATAAAAATTTTTGTACTCATATATCGATGAAGCTTATACTTGAAATTAAGAAGGAAACACGGCACACTAAATTATTTTTTAAGTTTTTTTATTCGGCAATAAAATATATATATCGGAAACAGAAATCGGAAGCCACCACTACCATGAATATATTACATGCCCTAACATAAATTTGTATGTATATGGTACATTACAATAAAGACTAATACACTACATAAAGGAGTGAAACGCTTAAAGGTTATCGGAATTTTTTTTACATATGAACGATTCTTTTTAATGATGGTATATTAAAAAACAAATTACATTATACAAAGTGCTCTCTACAAATAAACTTTAAAAAATCACTGTCCTCTACTAAACAGCGATATAAAACGCTCAAATTAAACGGGAAGAGTCAATGCGGTCGGCGTATCGGAGATGGAAATATTTGAGCGGTCACTTGAACGGGCGCGATGCCGTACATTTTCAAAAATACGAGAGTCGTCGGGTGGCTGAAGGTGGTGGCACACGGCTGCTGCTGTGAAAAATAAAAAAACATTCGGTAAGTTAACGGGAAACGTATCTGTTTACAAAATAGCGAATTTAAATTGTTAAAACAAATTATAAAGAGATTTGCCAGTTAATAAAAGTAATAGAAATTTCAGAAAGCAACATACTCAAGTAATTTTAAGTTACACTGAAAAAAATGTTTACAGGCTGTTTAAATGAGCAACTGATAACACAGGAATTAGATGGACACAAGCATACTAAATAAGAAATACATGCACCAAACACGAGAAATGAAAAATAAGATAATTATACCTTGCAACCACGTAATTGGAAATCAAGACAGTGTAAATATTTTAGAAACTCTTATCCGTTTACACTTACTTAACATGCATCAAATGTTAGTACAACTATATAAGTAGAAATTTAAGAATTTAAAAGAAGACAATTATGACAGGCATTCAACGTAGACAGGACATTCATGCATCACAGAAATGGATAAATCATTTTAAACGTATATTGTTAGCAGGAAACTTTATAGTGACATAACTGTAACATTATGAATTTTATACTATAAAATAAAGAATATATGAAAATTAAATATTTAAAACTTACCCATTTTGAATTGAATCATACCAATAAGGTGAGCTGAAAGACATAATTTTGAATCAGATTTACAGCTAAATATTATTTTCAAATTGGCATACTTCAATAATTAATTATAACAAATTCACAAAATTAAATTATCTTACGTTTAAAAAAAAATTTGATATTAATAGAAGTTTTAAACATGACAAAAAAATAAGTAAAAAAATAATTTTAACTGAGTTCCCCCCCCCCCATTTTTTGAAGTTGATTCAGATTAATATTATTCAACTAGATTTTTCACTTTCTCACAATACAAAACTAAAATTATATTAGGGGTATATATTTGTATTACAAATATCTTATTAGTCAATTACTTCGCATTACATTATTTTTGTAAGTAATTATTAACAGTAATATTAAGAAAACCCTTTAAAGGGAAAGTTAAGACAAATGTTGTGAAGATTTTTTTTCCCAATCCTATATGCACTACTACAAGCTTAAAAAATGTTCTACTCCAAGCACCAATAGAAACAAAGCAATTATGCTTAAATCATAATGTAAATAATATTTTTTAATAAGTATAATAAAAACATATTACTTATTAAGACATCAAACTATGTATTTTTGAAAATGGAAAAAGCTATTGAAATTCTTGTATTATTTTGTAACATCTATTAAGAATGCAAATTGTAACGCAAGATAATGTATAAAAAAACTGGCCCATTTTTCAGGATCAGAAAGAGTAAAAATTAAGTCATGTGTAAAGGGATAGGAATAAAAGTGATTATCATTAATATATAAAAACATATAGTAGTATTTAATTTTTTCATCACCATTTTATTTGGTAATTAAACAAAAATGAAGGACTGAAAATTATAACACAGAAAAAAACATATTAGCTATTTTTGTACATTATTAACATTTTTTTTTTTTAATGAGAATTATCTGTCTTTAACTCAAGTAAAAAAATCATTCAAAAATATTTACAATGTATAATAAACTAAAAGTAAATCCAAGAGGACTAAAAATTTAAGCATAAAAATTGATTTTACAATGGAGAATTAATGGATAAAAGACCAGATGCCTGTACAGGTAATAAAATGTGCCAAACTGTCTTACCATGTCAGAATGCATTTGTATGACATAACTTTTGTTTTATTAATGTAACATAGTTGTGTACGTATGCAAAATTTGTTTTGTAAGTTGGTAACACTTGAAGCATTTGATTAGTAATTTGTTCTTATTTGATTACTGTCTAGGCTTTTGATATGGATGATTTAATGTTTATATGCTTTGATTTTTTATTTATTTTATTATTTTTTTGGAACATTAGTTTGCAGTAAATGTGTCTTAAATTTTGAAAGTTTAAAAAAAAATTAATTTTCTAATTTTAATGTTTTGAATTATTATTTTACCTTGCAGAGTTATCATGGCCATGTTATCATTCCAAGAATAACATAAATGAATTTTTATGAGCTATAAAATCTGTTGTCTTGACAATTCTGCAAGCAGCATTTTAGAACAGTTATTTAATTTTATGTTTTTAATTAAATTGCTGCTTCACATTATTTATTAAGTATTGCTTTTAAACATTTCATATATTTGTATTTATAATTATTTAGAATAGTAATCTTGACTGATTAGAAATTCTGTTTTACAAGAATGTATATTTGTTATATATTTTTTATTGCTTGGTTTAAATTGGTTAATTGACAGATTAAATGGTTAAATGTCTAGATTGCACAACACAGATATTTTTTTAAGGAGAGCATTACCGGCCTGTTGATTAAAATTTGAGTTTTCCTAAAAAATGCATATTATTTAAATTATAGATTTAACTTTATTGACCAGTTTAATCAGTCCAAAAGTGCATGACACTGATGTTTTTTAAGGAGGGTGCTACTGCTTGATAAATTAAAATTCATGTTTTCATAAAATAGCATTTTAGTCCCATATAGATTTAGCTTTATTACCCAGTTGTAAGCTGTTGTTGACCGCATGATATGTTTTTTATTATGTAACTTTTGAGGAATCAGTTCCTTGTTATTAGCACTTTAATATTTCTGTAGTAATATAGTGATATATTCAAAATTTAAAACAGCAAAATTGAATTTCTAGCGTCACAGGTATTTGATAACCAAATATTGCATGTAGTGACACAATTTAGGTGGTTGAGATAACTGCCCAGCATTTGGCACGAAAATTGGAAATCACACCAAACCTGTACAGCTATCAAGTCTTCTACCAAAGATGGAAATGGTTAAGAATGTTTTGTTTGATTATATAATTCTACCTACCGCATAGATGAGAGAGGGGGTGACCGCCTAGAATACAAATAGTCTGAACGTTCTGGCATTGGCCTTCTCTCATATAAATCATCCCGCATGCTCATTGGTGGCAGAGGTCTTGAATATGGATCTGTGGCCAAGGGTGGCAATGGTCGCCGAGGATAATCATCTCTCATTGGGGGCAAAGGTGGACTACGACGATCATATGGTGAAGGGTATGGCCTCATTCTTTCACGTCCAAACCCAAATGGACGATCATAAAACGAATCTGCCATTGGAGGTGGGCCATCAAAACGCCTGCCAAACCCATTTGGATATCCACCTCCAAAACCACCTCTTGGTGATCCATAGCCATTTCTTGATTGGCCACCTCTGCGGCTAAAATATAGAAATAAAAATTCACATAACAAATTAATAAAGGAATATACATTGATGGTTAAAAAGAATTTTAAAAATAAACTTAACAAATGAAATTAAATATATGCTTAAAAAATAATGCATGCAATATAACTTCTAGACTTAAGGTTGCTTATGAGAAGTAATAATAAGCTGAATTATAATTTAATTATTATTAATTTATTCATAATTGTGTTTTTAAAATCTGAAAGACTGTTTAATTTTGAAATTATTAAGTCTTAGATAAAATCATGTGATTAGAATTATAAATGCATTAAATATGTTGTGTCACTTCCCAGTGATTCTGCAAATTAATGAAACAAAAAGATAAAATATTTTAACTTTTAAGTAATGAAAATTTTGTTGCAATTTTTCCTCCTCATCATATTTGTTCCAATTTTAGTCTATTCCTGCTTTTTATTTTTCTTACTTCATATATTTACTTTTCTACTAATCAATTTACTTTCTACATTTATTGCATGGTTTTTGCTCTAGTTTGTATAGATCTTGAATAAAATAAAAAAAATATTCCTATAGATTTTTTATGTCCATTAAAGGTGAAATAGATAATCATTGATTACTATCAATTTCAATGGTGAAAGATTATCTAATTTTTACATTAAATATATGAGGAGACAGTTGTTCTGAGTTTGATTTTTAAAGTTAAGCTTCAAAAAGAAAAAAGTCAAATTCTATAAATGTTATAACAAGTATCTTAATTATAACTAAAATATTAAATTGTTTATAATTCAATTATATATATATATATATATATATATATATATATATATATATATATATAAACAATTTTTCTTCGCTGGTTGAGATAAATCATTATAAGGATGATATGATGGATATTTTATATGTGGATGTATGAGGATAATTTTATAGCAATCTGCATTATTATCATTTTATTATTATTCTTTTTAGATACCACTGATTAAAGTAATTAAGTAAATAAGCCTCATATTAAAACAATATTAACTGGGATATAGAACTCAAATTCATTTTTAGTAGAAGAAATTAATCTAAATAAAAATGCAAAATAGTCAGTATAATATGAAATATATGCATTTGAAAATATCTTTTTGAAAATTAATCAGTATATTACATCAAACTGAATACAATGATTAAAATACACATGATAAATAATTTCAAATTTTCCCTTCAATCATTATTTAAAATTTATAATAATTTAAATGAAATTCAGTTTCTTGTCATTAGAACAAATTACCTCATAACTGTTTGCTTGTTAGCTCGTCCTGGTGCCCCAGGCTCTGGATGCAACTTGCTTTTGGATGGCTGAAATATACATAAAAATGTATTAATTTGCATGTAAGTTATTATTATTTTTTTAATTTTAATAAAAAAATCAGAAATGTCTTTTTACCTCGACACTTATAGTAGAGCCCATAAGATTGTAATTGTTTAAGTGCTTCACAGCTTCATTTGCTTGCTCAGGTGTTGCCATATGCTATAATACATTTTTAAATTTACTGAATATGTAATTGAAACCATAGCTAAATATAAGAACTTATCAAATATAAATTATAAGAATCGCATCCTAACACTTTAAAGTTGCTAAAAAAAAGAATGCATATGATCTTTTAAGTATTTAACTATTCTCTAATTAGTATTTTTACAATATTTAATATTCACTTTACTATTTATTAAATGATACTTACAACAAAACCATATTTATTAATGACATCACACTCAGTAACTTCTCCATATTTCTCAAACAACACTCTAAGATCATCATCTGAACAACCATCAGGCAGATGTCCAACAAAAATCTTCGTTTTCTACAAAAATATTTAATCATAATGTTAAAATTACTATTTCAAGTTCATACAATAATATTCTAAAGAATATAGCAGCAGTGTACTTACAGGTGCAGCCATTATACAATAGAGTATTTCACAAGAGAACCTAGAAAGAAAATTTTCTGTATTACCCAACTAAATGTTGCAAGGTATAAAAATGAAATGAAAATTAATCTGTACAATGGTATCATCACTATAAATAAGTATTTAAAATACATAAAAATTCAAAACAGTTCATTGCTTATTTTTTGCTAAAAAATAATCAAAAAAGAAAACAAAGTTCTAAAAATGTGCCACACAAATGCATAATTTGTAAGCCAATCAATTCATTTTTTGCATATACTTATTTGACAAAACTAGTAATAAATAGATGCCAAATCATTAGTAGCTATAAAACTAAAGATGGAAATAACATCTGCATTTCCATCCTTAGCTTAGAGCCCAGTTAGAGAGCTTATCATTGAACTGCTAATTAAATGACAATACATGAGAGATGCAACATGTATTTTAATAATTACATACAATATACATTTCTTGAGGCATTTCTCTGACAATAGTACTTAAAAATATTCAGAGAAAAGATATGGATTTTTAATTTCAAGATTAAATATTTAGCAGAAACCAAATAGCATGCATTAGTGCTGAATAACCAAATCATTAACTGCTAAAAAATTTTCAACCAAAAATGACATAGTATCCTTTAGATATATAATTTGGATTTGGAAAACAGTTGACAAAAATAATTTTTTTTATCAGAATTATTCATGGCATTTTACTAAAATTAATCTAAAATACCCATTTCTTCATATTTTTTACCAAATTGATATATCAGCAAAAGAAGGTACAAATCAAATAGATAATAATTACTCACTACTTCACTTTTATTGCTTGTCATTTATTTATAATTATATTGTACTTTTTAACTATACACATTCCATATTACTGTCTGTCAGTGTATTCAAATTGAAAAATTGATACAGTATTATTCAACATTGTTAATATAAATAAAATATTTTCATTACAGAAAAATTTAAGTAAGTGCAGAAAATTTTTTACTTTAGAAATTTACAAATAAAACAAATTCTTGCAGTACTCATTTAGTATTTTTAATGTTTTGTTAATTTTTGTTACCTAGGGTTTTTATACCTAAAACATTTTAGAATCTATTAAAAATATGATTAAGAAATTAATAATTCTTATCGGAAGAATTACTTTATGATTGTTGAAATAATGTTATTACCTGTGGTAGTGGATTACCACTTCGTAACATTAAAATATTTGGCTACTGTCCCATCTTGCCAGCACAGGTGATATCTTCTATTGGGCACAAGAGCCCATTGTGGGCCAGGACTTTACTCAGAACTTTCTTTCATTATAATATCCTGTCTGGCAAGAAACTCCAGTTATATTAGCTCTCAAGACCTTAAATTATCAACCCAATCTGGATCTTCCATAACTCTGATTCCCACTGGTGTGTAAGTAAGTATTCTGTATGTCAAATGGTAGAGGAACTCATACAGCAAATATGGCTGACAAATTTTATATGATTGATTTTAGTGTGTTTAATTATATCAATCTTCCCATTCAATTCAATGTTATATATATGTTACCATATAACATCAACATATACTGCTATCATCAAATAATATACCAAGTGCACTTTTAATTCAAATAAATTTATAATTCAGATTTGTATAATCACAAAATTACCACATGAAAACAGTCTTATTTGTTAAAAAAATCTACACATTTTACTTTCATTATAATTACTCATGACACTTGATGGCTTTTAAAAAGAACTTTTCAGTCACTAATGTTCCTATATGCATGAATAGACTTTCATTTAGTCTAGATTTAAAATGATTTGCAAATAGTAAAAAAGTTAATTTTAAAATTTTCAAAATAAATATAATGACTATTATAGCCTCAAATTATAATTATTTTTCAGTACAATTCTATCATACCCCTGTACGATAATCCTTGTCATATGAAACAACAAAAACTGGTAAAATATCTAATATTTTAAAAGATTACTAAAAAAATAGTGAACATTTTATAAACTACATAATTATCATTTATTTACAAGTTTTATTTATTTGTTAAAGTTTATTTCTGACAGAAACAGCATAGCAATTGCTTTCATGATCCATTGGGAATAGTTAGTTTTGTTAATTTTTGTTAGCTAGGGTTTTTATACCTAAAACATTTTAGAATCTATTAAAAATATAATTTAGAAATCAATAATTCTTATCAGAAGAATTACTTTATGATTAGTAGTACCTTAAATTCTTTGAAATTATATATCACAAATATAGTCAAGAAAAAAATGAGAGCAACATTATTTTACAAATCATAGTAAAAGTATTTCATTAAGCAAGTACAACAGCCTTGATTGCATTTTAGGATATTCTCAGAATGATTCTTAACTTCTAACATAGTCTGCCGAAAATATAAATTTTCATTCCATTTAAATTACTTTTATAGATGTTCATTACTACCAAAAATACAAAAGGGAAATTTAATGCGTAATTTTATATAAACGGCAAAATAAAAATGATTTTAGAAAAATTAATCATTGAATTGCTCTCAAGTATAAATTTTAAGTCATTAAAATAAGTTTTATATTTATTTGAATAATATTCATAAAGCAATTGCAATTTCATTAGTCATTTTCACAACGATTGAATTACATCTGAGAAAATATTCCTTTAGCTTAAAAAAAATGTGTCAAAAACTTTTGATTTTGATCACGTTTATGATGGAATAAACATTATTTAATATTAATATATGATTTATTGATATACGCGCTTTCATATTATTCACGATAATTTAATAAAAATATGAATTTAATGATTTAAATTTTTTTTAAATGTATTATAAAATTTCAAAAATTTTGACAAGTACTAATTTTGCATTCATACAATATAAATAAAAACATTCATTAGTAATTTCATAATAATTATGAAAATTTCCTGACAGATTTACTAATGGTTATAAGTAGAAAATAACACAAATCATGTTTGTTAAAATAAAAACTTAAGATTATCAGTACATGAACACGTTTACTCATGATATGCAAGTATAAAATGGCCATCTTTCATAAAGCCGGTGCATCTGTTACTTCAAACAGATCACAATTTTTTAATCGATACCACAAATTTAAACATCAATATATCATATGTAATATAAACATAATAAATTGCCAATACTTACAAGTAATTTGATTCAACTATAATATGACGATTTCAACCGATACAACAAAAATATAATGAAATTTGTTAACCGGTTTTGTCGCAGCACGTATAGAGAGAGACGCTAAATATTTATGTGTTGCCACTAGAGTATTTAGTTTTACAGACAAAAATTTATTTTATACAAAGTGTTTCAATACTGTACTGTCCCGTCACCCTCTATGGTACTGACTGTCCTCTATGTTTCCTCTTCATCTTATTTTTATATTTTTGCACATTTTAGCTTTCCTTAAAATGGTAACAAGTTTTACCTAAAAAAGAAATTATTGTGCTTCTATAAAAACAACTGCATAGCAATAACAAATTTGCATCAAAGAAAATTAAATGAGTTTTGTTCCTTTTAAGTCATCCTGTTAATCTAATTTTATTCATTTAAAGTTAATAGTTTGTCGTGGATAAAGGATTTGCATGAAGTCCCACTTCATTGGTGACTACCAGACGTGATCTTCAAAAATCGGAAAGGGAAAACAAAAGGGACGTTTCATCATCGATTGCTAGAGTTAGCATTAAAGTCCCTGCGTTATGGAAACTGGACCCAAAGATATGGTTTCTCCAATAAAAAGCTCGATTTCGAAATGCTGCACTTACGGCGGATCAAACAAAGTATGATAATCGTATTAAAAATGTATTTTTGGCATTTCTAAACATAGTTATTTAGGATATTTAATCGCAATGGAAGAGATAAGACAAGAGAAGAGATAAGACGCTTTGTGTGGCATCAGCTTTTTACGAAAGCTGATGCCACACAAAGCGTACCCAACCCACCTCATCCGCCAGCTTGCTCAAATTTTTGGGGATGATTAATTTTTATCACCACTTCATTCCAAATTTTGCCAATCCTCAACAACCTCTAATTTCACTATTCAGGGAAAGATGCAAAAATAGTAAATACTTTTAGCATGGACTGAAGATTCTCGCTATGCATTCCAAAATCTTAAATACGCACTTTGTCATGCTTCTTTGCTGGTTCATTCCTCAACTGATGCTACTATGTCTCTCACATGCGATGCTTCAGACACAACTATTGGATCAGTCATTCATCAAATCGAAAAGAAAGAGATGCGTCCATTAAGTTTCTTCTCGTGCTCCTTGACTGTCACACAGAGAAAGTACAGCGCATATGATAGAAAATTATTGTCCATCTTCTCTGCAACAAAACATTTTAGGTACATATTAGAGGAAAAGTCATTCAACATACGGACCACAAACCTATTACCTTTGTTTTTCAACAAAATTTAGACAAAGTCTCTCCCGGACAAGCAAGACAATTGAGATATATTGCTCAATTTTTAACGAATATTCTTTTCGTAAATGTAGAAAGAAACGTTGTTGCCGATCCTGTTTCCAGAATTACTACCACATCAACACCATCTCCAATTGCTTACGAAACAATTGAAGAATCTCAAGATGATGAACATTTAAAAATTTTAAAAAAACAACCCAAACCTAAAAAATGGTTCAGATTCCCATTCTAGACACTGACAAAACAATTTATTGTGATGTAAACCTTGACTGTGTCACCAACAGTAACTGTTCATACAATCCCTCAAACTTTCAACGACATATATTTTCTTCTATTCATAGCCTATCACATATTACAAGAAAATTAATCACGAAAAGATTCATTTAACCAAATACCAATAAAGAGTGTCAGTTACATGCCAACGACCATAACTTCAAAGACATACCAAATCAGTTTTTATGTTCCACCTGAAGGTTTTCAACAAGTTAACATAGATATTGTTGGATCCTTGCCTTCATGTCAAGGTTTCAGATATTTACTAACGATGGTTGATTGTTTTTCAAGATGGGTCAAGACATTTTCTATGGCGGATTAGTCAGCAGAAACAGTTTCAAAGGACAGCGTATCATCCAGACTCGAACGGTTTGATTGAACGACAACACAGGACTATAAAGGCAAAATTGATATGTCATTTTCAAAGAATCAGGTCTTGGGTAGATGCCTAACCTTTAGTTCTTCTTGGATTACGCTCTGCTCTGAAAGAAAATTTTGGATACTCTTTAGCCGAGCTTCTTTATGGCAGTCCTCTCTGTTTACCCGGAGAATTCGTCACCATGATTACTAATGTCCCACATTCAGAGTTCGTACAAAAGCTACAAAGTATTATCCATAACATGAAACCTGTGGCAACGACTACCTATGGCAAAACAACCGTATTTGTTTCAAAACACTTTTTGAATTGCTTACATGTTTTTGTCTATAATAATGCAGGCACTTCATTTTTGCAAACAGTTTATTTTGGGCCTTATATCATCAAGCACCGGTTACAAAAGTACTTTGATATTGAAATTAATGGAAATCTCAAGAAAATTTCAATTCATAGATTGAAACTATTTTTCACCATAAAAGACAATGATAAATAGCCTCTTCAGGCAGGAATCCATGGAGACATGAATTATCCAGATCCGCACGTCCCCAGGAGAAAATTTCGTCACCGGTCAATCGTAATCATACAACATGCAGTGGAAGGACTGTCGGGTTTCCACCCCATTTAGAGAACGATGTTTCATAATATAGTGTCAGGAAAACTATTCTTTGGTTTAAAAATGAAGTGAAATTGAAAACTAAACCGCGAGTTAGTGTGAATGTCATTAAGGCAATCAAATTCATATGAAATATTCATTGGTTAAAGAAATAAATACTTTAATATTTAAAGATATGTCTACATACTATATATTCTCAAGAAATTGTATAAATAAAGAATAAGGAGTAAAAAATGTGTATGCTTGCAAATGGTAGAATGAAATCATCTGGAATCTAAGCATTTATAGCTTTGAGAGGAATAAGTGATGTGCCAAAGATTTTTTGGAGATCTTTTTTTTCTTCATTTTAAGAAAAATAAGGATCTCGAAAACAATGACAAAAGAAAAAGCGCTTAATTTTGGCAGAACATGAAACCTGATATTTTCAGAAAAAATACATCATTTTTCTGGATTTTAAAAAAAAAAAAAAAAAAAATTGGTGAAACTATATTTTAGGGTACTTTTTGGCAAACTTGGTGATTTTTTGGCGCCATTCCTGATCGCACCTATTACAGTGCAAGCAGGTAACCAATCAAAGCTTCGACTGGATCTAAACCAATCAGAACACGAGTTGGTTTTGCCTAGCTTGGCGATCAAACGCAATCGCAACTTGGCGAGAATCAAAGGAGCACCCTAAACTATAGTCTAACCAACAATTCAAACTTCAGTCTAATAGTGACTATATTTTTACTCGTGTGGTAAGATATACTAATAACAGTCTACGCATTCTTTACTCCTGATTATATAACTCACTTAGAAAACACGGTTACTCACTTTTCTAAAATCTCTAAAAAAATGCAAATATGTAAATTATAAATAAGATGAGTATCAATGGAATGATAAGTTTTTGATGATTATGGGTTGTAAGATAATTAATGTAATATTTTACACGTGTATTAATAACATGTTATGTAATAAATTTTTATTAACTGTGAACTTAAAAAATAATTTTAGTATAATTTAATGTTTATATACGAAATTTAAGCCTAGCAATTTTTATTTTATCTTACTCATTTGATAATTATGTATTTATAGCTTATAACTTTCATTAGTTTTCAATAAAATATATATTAAGTGAATAACTAAATTGTAGATATAATTTGAAAACTTATTTATTTTTGTCTATTTATGAATTGTAAATTTAATTTAAAAGAGATTTTTCACGTTACTTATATATATATGGTGGTATGTCTGTTATTTTTCTGTTTAAACATTATTTATAAAATTTTTCAGGGTCGAAAAAAGGATGTTAAGGAAGGTTTTGATCGGGATGTCCACTTACAAGATTTTTTTAAATTAAAACCAGGTATTTCAATGTTTTCTCTCCATAAACAAGGACATTGTTGTAATCAAATTAAAATAATAAAAATAAACGCAAATGCAAACAATTACTGACATTTTTTTTACTGTCCATCTGAACTATGAAGGTCCGTAAGTGTCAAGACAAGTATCATCATACCAACATACAAACCTTCATTTGAATCAAGTAAACACTCTACTTGGTTCTGAAATTTATACTTTGTGATTTGTATAACCTAAAAAATATAATTATACATCGAAATTTTCTCAGTACTTCAATTTAATTAAGGACAGAGAAGCTGATAAAATAGGAAGTATACAAGAATTTTTGATCAACAAAATATTGTTTAAGAATAAATAGTATTATATCAAATCTCTATTATGTCCAAATTATTTTAATAATATAATTTTGACCATGTTCAGAATGTTTAATGACAGTGTAAATATATATAATCAAGGACAATGAGCTTGTGAGATAAATAGTATATCATACATAACTATATTCACTATCTGAGATACATAAGATGATATCCTTGTAACTCCGCTGTACAAAACACAATAATTAGTTTCATATGTTCAAATTTAGCCTGGATCTTATTATGTGAGAAAAATAATTTGAGATTCACCTTGATTCGACTGAAACCAAGAACGCCTTTTAAGAAACAGATCAACTAAAAAATGTGTAAAAAATAATTCAATGAAAATTATTTACTTATTGGTTTAGACCCACATAAAATGTGGCAGAACCCATAAAAGTTAAGAATCAAAGGTAAGTTGTGTCATCAAAATCGATGGATCCTCTATATGAATAGGTAATCTTCAACTCAAAGAAAACTTATTCAGCTCTTAATTGCTTAAGTTAGAACACCAGTTGGAATAATAGTACGAAGAGACTAACGAGAAATGTTTGGCAAACATTCGATTGTTGGTATAAAATATTTTATTGGCAACATTTGTACAAAATGTGGTATTATACAAAGTTTTAACAATGTTGGTGTGTGAATCCAATAAAAAGTAGAGCATTCCGTTGATGTCATTTGTATTCCTTATCCAATTGCTATATCTCAAAGTAATATCAAATCTTCAGCGCATTTTCGAAGATATATTTGAATACTAGAATCTTTCACGATAGAACAAACTTCGGAATTTCTGTTCCTTCATTTTCGTCATTTAATCAGATTTTTTTTTTCATGTTTGTAAAGTTGCAATAACGTTTGTCACAAACACTTAAAAACAAATTCATATATAAATTGGGAAATAAACAAACAAAAAAAAAAAATATTACATTACTTCTCGAAGAGCACAGTATACTTTTTGAACATTAGTTTATGATTGAAAGTTGTCAAAAAAAACTGTTGCTAACATGAAAAGTGAAAGGCATAGTATAAACACTTATTAAAGGTATGCATATTTTATGTATAAAAATGAAATATGCATAACTATGTAAAGAGTGAAGGGTATACCATAAACACACTTGTTAAAGAATTAAAAAATGAAGCATGTAAATGGAAAGGCAATGTTATGTATCTAATATAAAATGTTTTCTGAAGGAAAAACTATTTTAAAGTGAATGAAATAAGATACAATATGCTTATTAGGCTAAAATCGTTAAAAACTATTTAGTCTTATAATTTATGAAACTATTTAAACTAAATGTCGGGCAATTTAGGATCTTCATTACTTACCAATCCCTATAATCATTCAGTACCTGTTTTCAATCAGAATAAAATTTGTTGTCATGCTTTTTGCATATATTACGTTCTTGTTGGTCAATACATATTTTTTACAACAAATGCTATACAGACTAAAAAATTATGGAAGATTACTTTTCTGTCTTTTTTACAATGAAGCCTGTAATGTAAAAATGATCAGAAAGGAGCAATGTAATCCTTTGCTCATCCGAAAAAACAGTGTAACTTTATAAAATGATGAATTAAATTTTGAGAATATTTACGTAGAAAATGTTATACAACATTTATAGCGAATTTGAGATTCACTTTGATAAGGACACTGACTTTGTTTGGGGTACTCTTTGGTGTTGCAAACTCGGCAACCAGAAACAACGAACAATAAGTTATTTTTATTTTGAAATACAATGAAAAACAAGAACTGTTTCAGTTCAGAGCGTCTTAATCCTACAATGAATGACGACACACAAAGCAAGTTCATCGTCAAAGGGTGTGTGGATGGATAACTAATTGACATTAACAATTTGTCACTTTTCTTGAAAGCGATAGTCTACAAATGGTGTACAACTGCATTCAAAATTTGTTCAGTTGGCGAGATGGGCAGAAACATCGAAACACAGTTGGTTGATGTAATCAATGTGCGTTTCCTTTTGATAAAAGCATCGGACAATTTATAAAAATAAGAGTAATAATCATAGACATTATCTAAGAGTCGTTTGGTCGTCATATCGACTTGAATATGAGCTAGGTGACTTGGACACAACTGCGAGAAAATTTTGCGTTTTTTGGAAGACAATCAGGCTGATTCTCAATCGAAGGAACTGTATGACGTAAATACAACAAACATTGCACTGCAAGAACTGATTTTTTTCTTGCCTAGATCCGAGTATTTTCGTGCTAACCGAGCCATTCTAAGGCTGTTTTAGAATGGAAATCCCATTTCATTACAAAAAAAAAAAAAAAAAAAACTGTGTGTTGCCATTTGAAATTTTCACTGTAACCGCAATTCCCCCCTCCCCTCCTGAAAGTACCTTATGCCAAAATTTCATTCAGCTTTCGTGAATATAATTCCACGACTGACAAAAAAAAAATTAAATCCGATATAATATATATTTCGTCAGTATTTTTCAAACGAAATAAATTGCACTCCATTATATGTTTTTTTATACGGATTTCTTTGAAACTAGGCTCTTATTCTATAACACAGTTGAAGCACTTTCTTGACGCTTAATGGTAATTTATTTGGATACAAGGACTAAAAACTGACGGAATACCGAAAATTAAGATTTAATTGAAAAATCAAAATAGCACATTTTGTGTGTGAATTAAACACATACTTTAAAATAAATTCTGCAAGACATGCATAACATCCCATGAAATATCACCGCGGATAAAATTCTACAAAAGCTATAATCAAGTTAAGAAACTATGGCAATCTAATAATAAGAGACAAAGAACATATTTTAAAGAATATGTGATTGCCATATTACATATATTTAGAAGTTTAAAGTGCAGCAAATTTACGCAAGTGTTTCAAAATGAGAAAATAATAACCCCATTATTTTCTTAAATTGCGAATTTTAATTATATGAAAGCTTGGTTTTTAGAAATAAATCTAGTTCCAACGACGTTTTATCCGTTTTTGAAAATTATGAGATTACAAAAATTGATGTGATTTTATGAAATTGAGGCAAACTGATTGAAATCAAGTACGACATTTTTTTAAGGAAAGGCGAGTTGTTTCACTAATATAATTGAAAGATGTCGTTGTTTAATTTCCTTTTTGTTTTACAATTGGAACACACATCTTTATAAAAATAAATTAGCGGGAGTAAGATTTTTTTTATTAGTCAAAAAAATATTCTATGCTGGTAAAATATTTCATATGTAGGATTTCACAGCCAAATTTTAATTCATAAATTAAACCTTGGAAGAGAAAAAAAAAAAAAAAATTGCAGCACAATTGAATAATGCTCATGCTATTATATTAAACTACAAGCTTGGAAATTATATATATTATTTTAAATTATGCAACTCCCAAATACTTGAAATAATAATGAAGTTTTAAAATATTGTTAGTATATATAATAAATTTTCAAATTTTTAAAAGTGTGACTTTAATATTTTATGTATAGAAATATAAAGCATTTAAATAAATTGAAATAAGCAATTAAGATTTTTGCTTCACTTTCAATATTTTAAAAAAATATTGTCAGATTCCTATAAATTCAGTGACATTAGGCATATTGAATAAGGCTCGTACAAATATTTTGAGATAGGTTTGTTTCGCCTTTTACGGTCATTTTTGGCACGAGGTTTAATAAGACCAGAACTCTTTTAAGTTAATTCTAAACCACTAAAAACATCCAAGCCCACATTGTTGATTTTGAGAAATCAATTGCCAATTTTGTATTGAAATTAAACTTAACTAAATTAATAACTGTATTTACAGTATTTTATTCGAGTGATGACTAGCAAAAGTAATAAATTGGAGAAAAAATGTTATTTAAATGAACTAGTTGATTTGTCATTTAGACAACAGGATTTAGAACTTCAAGATAATCTAACAGGTTAACAAATTGCTATTTCTTAATATCTGAATTAGCCCATATTGAAATTTTAACAATATTGGGATAAAAATAAGGTCAAAATTAACAGGCATCTCAATCTAAGCCTTTTATAACAAATTTTATTACTGTGATTAAATATGGGAAATAAGAACTTAATATAAGACAATAAGAATAAGATTTTTTGAAATGTTAACATATCAAGAAATGCATAACTGAAAACTATGCCTCACCAACATTTATAAAAACTTTAGAAAATATAAATGCTCTATCAGATGAAAGATTAAAATCAGATACAAAATGATTACAATTTTGTATTTGAAATACACAAAATTTTTGTTTATCTTGTAAATATAAAATGCAGAAATTAGCATACTTCAAGTTTTTATGATAAAATCCATAGATTTAAGATGTTAATATATTCTCCCCCCCCCCGGTTTTTCTTTGGTTTATTACTTCCGATCTGAAATTTACATTAATTTAAGCAATATGTAAAGCCATCTTTCTTTTTTAAAAAAATTTTAATGTCATATTTTCAATATAAATGTTAAAACTTAAATAAATCATTTTAAAATTTACCTCAGAATTTTTTAAAAATATTTTTGTTTGATAGTTAAAATTAGTTTCACAGTATTTAATGAAAAGTTAACATTAAATTTTATAACCCCTTATTTTTAATGCTAATTTTTCTACCATGCAATAAATGCTATGACTGAAATGATCACAAACGAATACTCATTATATATAAACACGGAAAATATGCAATAATATATATTAATATTTTTATTTAAGAGATGAAATTAATATTTTAATTCAAAACTCAATGACAGGGGGAAAAACTGAATGTTTATGTTTACAAAAAATTTAAAAATAAATTAAAACTATACCCTTAAGGTCAGCATTGTTTATGTTTACCATTTGGCGAAGAATATTATGAATTTATTACTCTGTTGCACATAAATCTTGCATGAATATTTAAATTCAAAGGTTATACAATTAACTCTACTGCAGTTTTGTAACCCTTTAATGTGATGGATGAATATAAAGAGATCTTCCGTAATCTTATCATGCAAATTCAACATACAACGCAGATTTTAAATTAAATTTCTTATATTTATTGTTATAAGCATTAATTACTTTAAAAGTATAGAAAATATATTTTTACTATCGAAAAGTGACAGATTAAAATTGCAATAAATAAAGTTTTGAATTTACTTAGCAAATCATTATTTATAGTTTATTTTAAATAATATAATACAAGTACTATATCACATGGATAAACAAACACAATCGCAGCTGCACGGAAAGTAGGAAACTTATTTTCAGATGTATGATCAACCAATGAAATTATATATTCAGTTAAAACACAAATATTTGAAAATTTTACCAGATCTAAAAAAGTATTGCTGTTTATAAATGAGCTACAAATTAAAGTTCATTAGTTGTTCACAGAAAAAAGACTTGCAAGTGCATAACAAATCCTCTCAATATTTTAAATATTACATTATTTATAGTCACATATGATGTACATAACAATATGAGCAGCCCAAAAGGCTACAAAGGATATTCCCTTTTAATATTTACATAGAAAGACTGTTAACGGGCTTTATTTGTTTTTCTTAAAAAAATTATGCAAAATATCCAAATTCAGCAAGTCAAAATGGCTCCCATAAGGAACATTGTTGATAAATATTTAATTTCAGAAAAGGGTCAACATTTTAAATTGCAAAACAAATGTAGAGATGAAAAGGCAAAAGAAAACCAAAAAAATAACTAACAAATTCATGGTAAGCAAAAAAAATTAAAACACATCGAAAGCAATAAATATAATTTCATAAATTTGTTCTTTTAACTTCTGTTGCACCCGGTATCTTAAAAATATGACTTTCACCACTCATAATTACAGATTTACATCTTTTTATAAGCAGGCTGTGATATGTGCCTAATTTACAAACGTGCAGTTGGTTAAAATATTAAATTAAGTTAGATAAAAAGAAAATTTCCACGGAAAATTGATAAAATCTTATATTAATCTAAAATTAAAGAAAAATTTACAACAAAGAATTATTACACAATATCAATGCTTGAAAGATTTTCTATCATATATATAAGTTTTTAAATATATATATATTTATATATAAATTTCTCCAAATTACCATTTGTTTCCACAATTTACAATTTTTACAGTCAAGTACACTCTTCAACCTCAACTCTCCAGAGGTATTACAAAATAATGGGTTTTGAAATAAAAATGACAGCGTTTTGAAATAACTCTACATACCGAGTGCTAGTCTATATACAGTGATTGGCCCACAAATCAGTGACCTAGATTGTAGGCCTGACAAACATAGACATAAATTTCTATAGTGTGCCAGGGGATTAAATTGTATTTAACTAAATGAAGAAAACTGTACAGAAGTTGGAAGTCATGAATAATGTACTGTACCACACTAGCCCTGAAAAACAAGAACCACAAAACTGAGTGTCTGTTTGCTATAAAGCATTTTTAAAGAGATTGTGGCACCTACAATTTCCAGTATAATAGGCAGCACAAATAAGAACACGATCTTAAGAAGTGCACCATTCTGCCAGTAAGTCCCGATGCGTAAGGTTCAAGTGACACTGGCACATGTCAGATAATTCTCCGAGTAAAAGACAGAATCCTTCATAAATTGTTTTTAAAGTTTGAGGTCATTCGCTATTTTAGAAGCAATATTTTTGAAGCCTATAGAAGTACCAGATATGCGCTTGAAACGCACACCATTCAAAGACAATCGAGGAAGCTTACAAACTTCAATTTCCCACTGAACTAAAGAGTCTGTATTTGGATCTCCATGAACACATAATAGTAAGAACTTTTCTCGCTGTTCATAATCACAGTTATTTTTATCTAATACTTTGCGTATTTCTTGCATGATCTCATTAGGATCCCGAGATGAAGTTGTCTTCATGCTCCAAGTAAACCTCAGAGATCTTGGCTTTACTTGGTCATCATTCATTGTCCTAATAAAAACAAAACAAACATTTAAAAACAATTGCAGATAAACAAAGTGAACAAAATTCAATAAGAAAATGAACCTCAACAATAATCGCCAATATAATTAAATTCCATTTACAAGTTTATAACAGTTATGGAATTTAAGATAGCATTAAAAAATATTTCCATGCATATAAGGTTTAAATGTTTACATAACAAGTATATAATAAGTATACATTACACACAGAAAAATTTCAAAAATATATACAGAATAACAAAACAAAATTATATTTATATTCACAATTCAAAGTTTTATAAATTCAATCAATACAAGATTGTGTTAAAACAAACTTTCGCATAATACATATACATTTACTAATCATTGATAAAAAAATGTTTAAAAAAAAGCTTAAATGCAAAAATGTATAATTCAAGGGAAAGGTAATTGACATATCAATAAGTGCATTTCATAATGTGATTGAAGAAGTATGTGATCAAGTACCTCTCAACTAGAGGATGCATTAGAAATGTTCAAATTATGTAACAGTAATCAGACCATGTGAGTACTTTAAAATCCTTTATTGATACATAAATAAAATTCCTGTACAAAGACATAGAATTGCAACAAGTTTCTCAATAATAGTCAAAAGAAAAATCTATTAACAAAATTTGTACAAATGAAAACAAAGTAAGATTTACACATAACACTACTAGACACAGACATTAAAATTATTTCTACAAGCAAGGCACTATAAAGAGCTTTTGGCACATCATTAAGAAGCCAAGACAATAACTACTAGTTCATATACAGTTAAATTATATAAATTCTTACAACAAACACTGGTATTATAAATTCAAAAAATTCTCACATTCAGAATAGATATTAAAAATATATAAATATACATCATAAAAAAACTTTAAAAACAAAAATGACATTGTAAGAAACAGATTATTAATATTCAAACAATTAAAAGACATTTAACTATATGTTAAATTAAAACCAAATTCTTTCATAAGAATTTTAATCCATCCATTAGTCATGAATATAGATTCATTAAGATGAATAATTTATAAATAAACCTTTTTGTTAACAATAATCAAACTAGAAATGAAAAATCACACATGATAAAATGCTAAGAAAATAACAAGTACAAAAAATTGAATATAAATAATTTGAAACACCGGATATTACAAAAATTAACTTAATTATCTAGAACTGCACATTTTTTGTCAGTAAAATATAACTTAAAAAATCCCACATAACAGAAAGGCAACAAGAGACAAATTACCTTACATACATAAAAATAAATCACCGTGAATATCACAACCACAGGTTCATAAATCGGGCATACAAGTAAAAAATTGAAATTGAAAAAAATTTTTTTAAAAGAAAAATGACTCTCCAGCGCAAATGCTAATTTATATACAACGTTTTCGGATTATTAACTTTATACTCTATTGGAGAATTTTTTGGTAGAAATATTAAATCTAATCAAACTGCATAGATAAGAAAAATACAATTACAACATGAAAAATCAAAAAATTCATTTAAGTTGATAAAAGAAAAAAGAAATGCTATCTACTCACATAATCAATACATCTCAACTTTATTCTAAAAAGGCCCCACAGTATTCAAAGGTCTAAAAGGTCAAAATTTTCTTTTTTACTTAGAACGTCATACTTTTATACATCTGAAATTAGTACTCAAAATGCAAAAAAGCACGTTAAATAAAATTTACGGAATTCTTTAATTTAGTGCGGAACATACACATGTTCTTGTTACTTTCTTAAATATTTTTACTTTCAAAAAAGTGTTATCTATTAAAATATTTGTATATAATATTTAATTGATGTTCAACTAAAAAATAAAGAGAAATATTTTATTTCCATAACAGACACTAACTTTTAAAATTTTTATGAGATAGCTTTTGATTCAATTATATTTCAAACAACTTGAACGCAAATTCAAACAAATTATTTTGCATAACATAACACAATAAACAAAATTTATAAAAAAAAATTTAATGTTAACATTAATTATATGTTAAACACAACAGGTAATTTTTTTAGATATAAATCTGCACATGCACTGGAGAATAACACCATTTTTGATTTTTTAATATAATAATTTTTAAAAAGATTTGTTATAATGAATACAAAAGATATATTTTTGTACACACTTTACACAGCATGTAGTAAAATATAAAAATATTACATTAAAAGTATTAATAAATGTAATTATTTTGTAACATAATTTTAAAATTGAAAAGGAATGTAATAAACATCTGATAAATACAAAAGCAAAAACATATAGCAGTTTTCATAATCCAAGGTGGGGAAAAAAAAAAAAAAAAAAAAAAAAAAAAAAAAAAAAAAAAAACTTTTTTCTTTAATTAATAGTCAAATGCATATTTGCAAATCAATACATTAATTGCACATTGCCTTTATAAAAAAAAAAAAAAAAATTAAGAGACAATGTAGCTATGTTTGATAAATTTAAACCTTTATAAGTATTACAAAACAGTGAAAAAAAATTATGCAGACAGTGAAAGGATAACTAATTAAGAACGTTGTTACATTTGCAGAAATTTGTTAAAAGCAGGCACTGTGAATAGGTAGTTGATAAAATATTAAGCAAAACAAATTCTTCATAAAAATATATAAGATTTTTGTAATAGGAAAAACAAAATAAGAATAACAGAATAATGGAATGAAATATTAAATAAAAAAGATTAACAAATGCAAAAAGTTATTATCCCCAAATTAAATATTTTCATTTACACTTTAATAATTAAAATGTTAATATATTTTAAAGACCCTATCTAGATTATTAGATTCTACTGTATAATTAAATGCCATGAAATAACCTGGAGAAAATATGGTTACTAACAATAGATTTGCCCTTTAAATGGAAAATTTTTTAATTACATACATAATACTATGACAATATATTAAAATAGGATGAAATGACTACACTAATAAAAACATGCCTATATATAACAGCCAAACAAATTGCACATGAAACATTAAATTGACATAATAAAAAAACATAAATAGGAAATTATTATTTTAACTTATTTACAATTTATTTCAAATCAAATCTACTCATATTCCTATCCCAGGAATAAAGAAATGGTCAGGTGCCATTCCTGGGTCAATTTACTTTCTATCAGTCTGTATTACAAACCAGAGTCCATTTACCAGTGTGAAAACTTTATAGAAAAATAAACTGCAACACAAAAGCTCTTTTTCAATATTTTGCATGCAAAGTTGAAAGAAACTTGTTTGAAGACTCGCAGCAGTTGAGACAAAGCAGTACCAAGGTCATTTGGCAGGGATGAATTTATTACCAGGCCTGATACGTGAGAGATCAGCATCCGCCCTTTAAGCAAAAGACAGTATATCCCTAACCTCAGACATTAGCTTAAAACTTATATTTTTTAAATAAAAAACTATATTAAGAGGGACAAATTAGAAATGTACACGAATTAAAAATTTATTAAAACAAAACATACTATTAAAATCAAATTAATAAATGTTGTACATGTATTTCTGTACATTATTTAATGATGTTTTTTCTTTCAAAATAATGCAATTTGTACAATTTCATAAAAAAATAAAATTTTTAATAAATAAAAATTTAACAAAAAATATGATACAGTATTTTATTTTCATATTTTTGAGGGGAAGGAGATATTTCTTAAAAGTTTCCTCTAAATAGTACTTTATATCTAAAATAAGAGGACTTTTTCTAAGTGTTTTGATTATAGAATTATTTATGAATCTTAAAAATTAAGATATTCTCAAAAAATAGGCTGAATGAGAAATGTACACAAATTACCATACTGTAAAAAGCATAGACTGCTGATAAAGCTAATACACAGATGGTTAGTTGGTTGGGTTTTCTGACACAAAGGTTGTGACTTGTTGTGCTAAAACTTAAGTTTTAAGAAAGTAATTTATTTAATAAATTTAGAAAACAGAAGCAACTCATAATAAAACACGAAAATTATTGAATTAATCTAAAATCCAATTAAGAAATTTTTTTAAGTGTTATTATAAAATGGGGAAAAAAAATTAATAAAATGATAAAAGGTTTCTATAGGGTGGCTCCTTCAATATATCAAAGTTAAACTATCAGTTTTTAAAGAATAAAATTATGACATAAGTTTCTCAACATGTTTCAACCATGGATTTAATTCAATTAGAAATAAACTAAGTAAAAATGTGTGTTTGATACAAAGAAGAGTCTAGTGAACATCAGTACTTAGTAAGGTTAAAACTGACAATGAGGGCTAAGAAACAGAATAGCTTTAATTTTATTATAGAAAAATATTCAATCTTTCCTTCATAACATGATACAATTTAATACTGTAATGAAGGCAGTATGCTTTGCATATAGTTTTACAATTAATGGTTCCACAGTTCAAATTTATCAAGTTTTACGGTAATGGCAAATTTTTAACCAAGTTGTTCTCGTCAAATATAGAATCATTTAAATTAATTAGAACAGTAGACTACTTCCTAAAATCGTTACCAAATGTAAAACATTATGCTGGTTTGACTATTTAATTACAAATAACAGTCATTCTAAATACATAAAAAAAATTGAACATTTTTAGAAGGGGGAAAAAACGATTGGGACAATTTTAGCACTTATTCCCATGCATCATAAAGTATGTGTTCTGATGGCAAATAGCTATTAATCAATTTTCATGGAAGGAGAGATGTTCATTTTTCTATACTAAGGAAAAAAGTAGAAGGAAATTATAACTATTTCCATTTTTTGTTAATTTGTGAACCCTATACAGAAAAAATACAGCATCAAAAATTAAAGCCTTTTTTCTTCATTTTAAACAAAGAATAGAATATTTTAAAATAAAGCTTTTTTTAAAATAAAGCTATTTTTTTTTAAATTTGAAAAGTTTATGCAGTTAAAGAAACCTAACTTAACTGAATACTGGAAAAAATTGAACTTTAATGTTTACATTTTTATTTTTATAAAAATTTATGGATCTAATTTTAGTTTTAATTTCAAAACCCCCATAGACAATATTGCAAAGAAATGCTTTTTGCAGTGATTTGAATGAAGTTAGCAAAAAATAGTAATTCATTCATTATACAGTCAATTCTATAGACAGGAAATTCTAATTTTTTTTAAACTGCATCTAATTTTGTATTAAAAAGACTGCTTTATCTATATTCTATCTAACACTAAAACATTTATCCATACCATGTACTTCTAACAGTAACATTCATCGATTCAAAATAAGGAAAATCTCTTCATTCAACAATGAAATAATTCCAATGTCTACTCTTTTCAAGTCAATGTTTAATTCATTTAAACAGTTTATGATAAAATACTAAAATATTATTTCTAATTTAACTTGCTACTAAATTTAAAGTACTTGTTTATCTTTGCACATATCTCAAATGCAGAAATAAATAATCTTGAGCCCTTCTGCCTCTAAGTTTAACACATTGGAAATTAGTTTATAATGAAAAAAGTTTTGACAAGAATCAATAATTTCAAGTTTGTTTGGGCAGGTATATCAATGAAAGTATTTTATTCTTTAAATTTTAGATGCTTTTTATTCAAAGGTGCAGCTAATAAAAGGTTTAGGTTGTTGCTCAGTCAAGTTTTGTACACTAGGACTTGTTTAAATGTTTATTCTGAACCATCAAAATAAAAAATTGTTAAAATTAAAAACTAAATATTAAACAATCAACAGTAAAATTACAACTAGGCAGTAAATATAAGAGACAATGCAAATAACTAAATTATATAATTTTAATTTTTATGCAACTACTTTCATAAATTTGACATTAATAACCAATCTAATTTTATTTAAATAGCCCATTTAAATAACTTGTAATATAGCAATTCTATTTGTTTTTAATAATTTAACAGCAGTGTTTAAATGCAAGAAAAAGTGAACAGAATCAATTTTCATGTGGAAAAAATTATTGAAAAGATTTTTAATATAAAATCTTGTTTTGAAAGCAAAACATTCTAAAATATGTATGACTAGAAGCAATTTTATTAATTAAGTCTGATTAATCAGACACAATCAGGATAGAGTCCCATTAAAATATTAACTCGATTCCAATGCAATACACTGCTAAAAATAAAATGAAACCAAATTCTTTAAATCAAGTGGGCTAATAAAATCGGAGATTGTGGCCAAATAAGTAATTTTCTTATATAATATATATATTTAATAAAATATATATTTTTGAAATAAATCTTATATTTTTTCAGCTTAAGCAATAATCAAGAGATTGTTAAATTATTAATAAAGGTAACAATATTTTACCTTTTGATTGAGATATTTTAAATTATTGCTATTGGAAAAGCTAATACATATGATACATTAAACAATATTTATAGAAAAACCAGACTTATTAACAATTATCAAGTCACTAAGGAAAACACTTGAAGAAATTTGAAGTAAACTGAAATATGAAATTAACTTGGCGAATAATTGGAAATTTAAAGCATTTTTAGCTTAGCGATTCTTAAAATTCATTTGATTTTTTCAGAATGCGCGTGTTTTAAGGCTTTATAAATAACTTGATTTTTCTTTAAGAGATGCAAAATAAGACTAATTTACACATTTTAAATAAATTCAAAAGGAAAAAACTGATAGATTTTTAATTTACAATTAAAAGATTTTTCAAACGACAGAATTTATAAAAAATGTACTATAATATCAAAAACTAAAATTTATAAATTCAAATGACTTTTCAAAATCATAAGAATATATATTACCTTTTACTAAATTTGAAAGACAGCTTGCTAAAGAAAGATTGCCTCCCCGCATGATTCATAGAAGACATGTCTTGGGAATTGAGAGGAAGCATGACCTGTGGCCCATTGCAGGCATTGAGGAGACGTCTCTCTCGAGTCTGCCCACTGTGAAACGTGCTTCTGTTAGCAGTGCCTCGGGGAAATGCCCTGCTGACAGCTGGCAATGGAGACAGTGCTGCAGGCTGTTTTGCAATAGCCGCAGTGCTAAAAAAGAATTATTAGAAAATGAATAATTTTTTAGCATTCATAACGATACTTTTCAAATAGTTGAACAAATTTCAATTGATTTATTACATTGCAATTACTAATTTTATTGAAATATAGTGCTTTGAAATGTGCAACAGAAAAGTATGAAGCATTTGTAAAAACTCCACAATGTTTAAAATTCAGAAAATTAACAAGTTATTACTAATCAATTAATAGTTCTTTTAAAAATAAAACTGATGGTAATGATGTTCATTTCAGACCTTAAACTTTACTTAATCAAGGAAAAAAATTAAGAGATCACTATCATTTTAGAATTTCATGAGCTACTACCATAACATTTACATTAATCTAAATGCAGATAACATGATAATTGCATGTGAAAATATTTGAAATCTAATACAAACTACAAAAAAAGTTTTTGAATATCATTTTCAAGAACTTGTTGAATATTAGAACAGTTAAAGTCAATAGTTCAACAAAAATGTGGTATCAAAGCAGGCTAAAGAATAATAGTTACTTCACATTTATTACTTTAATTTTACCCATAACAGAATAAACACTAAGCATATTTAAAATATATGATCTAAGAACAGAAAATATGTAACAGTTGTCTTGGTAGATTTAGTTGAAGAAAACTTGGAAAAACATGAGAAATTTAGACACTCATTTAAAGTAAAAGCATTACAAAATTTCTATTTTTATTAGTGTGTGAAAAGTTTAAAGCATTATTTAAAATTTAAAAAAAATCAAATACTATAATTTTGTCAAACTTATACCATTTTTTTTTTTTTAAATTTAGTAACTTAGATCAATAACAAAAGTCCGCATTAGAGTAAGAAAATGCAGAATACTAACATGTGCTTAATCTATTGGGAAATTTTTTCATTGCATTAGATTTTGAGTTCATTAACTTTTATGTCTTAAAAGAGAAATGAGAACAGAATATATCACACTTTTCATTTAAATATCTACTAGCAACATTAGATGATATTTCAGAAAGATAAATGTTTTGCAACCACTTCTTAGTCAAGAGCTACATTTTCCGCCTTCATTGTTCTCAATTTCAGTCTAATTGAAATTTTTCATAGAATCCAGCTAAAACTTCAAGAAATAATTTAAAAACATACATTTTACAATTTATTGTTTCAAGGACATCATAAAAGTACAAGAAATTCTGTGAAAATAGAAACAGCACAGATTTTTAAAAAAATAAAAACTGATGAAAACTTGTGAAAAACTTGGTAATTCATTATTTTAGGAAGAATGTGATTAAAGCACTTTTGCTCAATATTTCAAGTAAACACAAGACCTATGATTTAACTACTTAAATTATGACATTTAAAAACCTATTATGAATAAAAAATTCAAAATTTGACATTAATAGTAAGAAAAAAACTACAGCTATAATGTTTATTAATAAATAGGCTTTTGTAATCAAATAGTTACTATTCAACATAAATAAGGTAAATACTAAGAAAAATATAGCAAAATTATTTTTTTCTAGTTAGATTTAGTAAAACTTTAAATTGAATTAATATTCATTAATTTTTTGGAAGACAAGCAAAATGCTAAATCTAGTAATTCTTAAAATATGAATGCTGCAATATAAGGTTGACTCTTGCTGTTCAATAATAATCTTTTGCTTACAAGAGCAACATTTTGAGTGGCAATCTAATATGAATTCTGAACACTACAAGCGTCACAACTCGAGGTGGGGTTTAAACATACAACTGTTGAACTGAAAGCAATGCTAACCCTTTGACCTCCAGTTCAGCACAGCCATATAAGGATAAAGAACAGTATATATTAAATAATGGATGAGATAGTTAGAAATAGCAATATTTAGTTTAGATCTAAATCCCACCTAATCACTTGTTTGATAAAGTAATCTATAATTTTTAATTGCTAGGAATACAAAGAATTACAGATAAATTGAAAACTTTCACTTATGTTGTATAAGAATTTTTTAAGACTCTATAAATGGAAAGAAATTATTTCTGCTTAGCAGGCAGCACAAGAACACTACCTTGGTCTTAGAGGGTCTGAAGAATCGAATGACGAAAGCTCCTGTCGACCCGTACAAGAAACAGAAGCAGACTTAGTATGTCCTTTAGGCCTAGGTACAGGAGTTCTATCACCAAGTAATGGGATGTTACTATGGAAGAGTTAATAGGGTTAATGTATGTTACAAGAGGAATGGCTTATCTCGTTATCTGTACATGTAAGCCTTACTTTGACTTCACAAAACACCCCTCATTCAATTTTCTTTTTTCAAAAGGAAGCACATGTTAATAACTTCAATGCAGCGAATGGATGTCAACTCTAACAGTTTTAAAACATTATACATTAAAAACTTTAATGTAAAACAGTTTTTAAAAACTCTACAGATAAGCAATATGCATTTACTTTAGAAAATTCTTTTATGGGAATCCATCCTTTTTAATGAATGCACATTACAAGTAAGAGTTTTAAAAAGAAATGCAGTACTTCATTTAAAAACAGCATAGCTATTATAAAATGCTTTTTGAATTAACTGATTGATTCTAATAATATTTGCCATGCTATATTAAGCAAAGAAATAAAAGCATCAGCTGAACTTAAAACATTAATTATGCATCAAGTTTAGTAAGGGTTACATGTACAGATGAGTTAGAAAAGAAATATTAGAAAGCAATTAGCAGATGCAAGCAATATATAACAAACAGAATGATATACACCATAACTTAAATATACAGAACTAAGTATTAAATGAAATTAAATACATACAGGTGCCACTATCTTAACAATGGGATGAGGAAGCAGTTTCAGCTGAGTAAAATGCTAATATGTTCTTTTTAAATTTTGCTCAACATAAATTTTAATACATAAAAATACATTGATCAAATTTTTAAGATGAGAAATATATCTTGCGTTCCTTGTTAATCCATAAGGATGAGTTTCCCTGTGTTGGTGAAGTCTTATCAAATGGGTCTTCAGGAAAGCATAATGTAATAATATGAAAACATTTAAATTACCATAATAAGGTTTGGTATTCTTTGAACAAAATGAAATAACACAAATATCAGAGAATCAAAATGGTTGTTAAGGATCATAATATTGTATTATAACCGGATTTTTAAAGTCTCAGGCTTCAGATCATTTTATATTATAGCTTGTATAGAAATATTAGACTGCAAAAATTTCATTAATAGAATATTTCTGGCTTCATTTATTTATAATCTATCTCTTAATGCATGAGGGCCTAATTTGATGATTTACAGTTTAAAATAAATTATGAATCACAAACATTCAATCTCTCTCTTGACGTGAAAATTAAACCTCCAAACAATTTAACCAATAGCTAGAGAATTTTAGGAATAAAAAATTTGAGATGAAATTTATTTACAGTACATAAAAGTGGCACCCATGATGGTAAATACACAAGAAAAAAGCCATTTCAAAGACGAAAATTAAATTTTGGAAGTTATAAACATAAATTCAATGATTAATTCAAATATCATGCAGTTAAATTGTTAATTTACATTAAAGAATTAATTAAAATATAATTAGTAGAGGATATATTAAATGAACAATATTTCACACAAGTCTATATATAGATGACTGCCATATTTATTAACCTTTAATTTAAAAAATCATTCACATTTTTATGAACTAATGATTAGTCCCTAGCCTGACACCATAGACGATAATTTTAAATCTCATTTACAAATAACAATTTTGAAACATTTTTGCAAACTTTTATTGCTAACAAAATAATTCATTCTTATGATTTGACATTTTTTTAAAAATAGGTTTCTTTTTTTATTTACCACCTGAGAACTTTATTCTTAACAATAAAGTGATATGTGAAGGCACTCCAGATTTTTGAGATTAGGCATTTGATGGGAAAGAATCAAGGTGGCAAATTAAACTCCCAAGAGAAGTAAAAACATTGAAAGAGGAACTCAGTTATTCTGTAATTGGTTTTGTTTACTTTTAACTAAGAGTTCATATAAATGAGCACCTATTTGCACTTTAATGAATAATTTTAAATATTCTATAACATACATTGTTAAACCCTATTTAAAAGTTTCTTAACTACAAAAATAATTTTCACTTGGATACATGCCTTTTAAATTAATTATGGCAGACATGCAAAAACATTAAATAATTAGTTTATAGAGAAAAATTTAGTTACATAAAATATAGATTTTTGTATGAATTTAGATTTAGGTAGTAGAAATTTAGCAAAGTAAATATTCAGCTATCATAGAACTGAACCTAATTATTTAATGATAGTAAGTTTTTGTGTACTACAACCAATATTTTAATTGTTAAATACTTATAAATAAAATTAGTTCAAATCCCATAATTAAGCTTTAAATATTAGATTAATCCAAGTCTATTTTTTGTCAATATAACTAATTGCAGTAAGATGTACGTATAATTAAGTAGTTAACTTTTGAATTTGTTATTACTCATAAACAAATGATAAATAATTTATTACAAAAAGAAATAGGCAGAAGGGTATAACTAAAAATATGTTATTATATGTAAATAATAAAAAAAAAGGAAAACATACTAGTGCATAACTTTCAATACTTCAATAAGCAGAAGAAAAATAAACATTTAATCAAATAACTCATACCTGTTAGAGGTTTCTTGGCTACCAGATTTGTCAGATGATGATAAAGATTTATTCTCACTATAATTATAAGTATTTCTTCTTGGAATAGCACTAAATTTTGATTTTGCACTTGCAGATGGTGTATGAGCAGTTTTTCGTGTTGTTGATGCTACTACTTTGGAAGGACTGCTAGCCCCAGATGGAACAGAAGCTGCAAGAATAAAATTTTATAAGCAACAATTGAATACTCACTCACAAAATATATGAACAAAATGAATAATATTAATAAAACAACTGTTTCCATAAAACTTACGTATCAAAAGTTACAATAATGAAAATATTCACCTTTTGATACCAAATTATCAAATAGTAACTTTGTTAGTACATTCTATATTAAAATTTCAATGACAAGGCATGTGGGCAATGTACTGCATTTACATTACTCACATCTTTTAAAAAATAAACGTCCTTTTAAGAAAAAGAATGGAAACAAAACATGCAATAATTTTATTAGTTCGCTGCACAAAAATAATTTTTTGCATGCAAGGGCTAATTACAGTGGGACCTACAGTTATAAAGTAGATTCCGAACCATCCAAACACAATGTGGGATTTGAACTTATTAATTGTTGAACTAAAAGAGAGCTAAAATAAATAATCTTGTTAAGAATTTGAGTTCCCCAATAAGCAACTTTAATCATAGACATTTAGAATCATTTGTCTCCTTACACTAACCATTCAAAATGTTTATTTTATCTCCCATTGAATTTTATTTAAAAATGCAACAGTCTATGTGAATAATGTAAATATTAGATTAGGAGTAAAGAATCTTTCAGTAACCTCCTCCTCAGACAGAGTTTCCTGCAATCATTTTTCTTAGATAAAAATCCCAGTCTGCATAACATCTAAACTACCAAAATGTAAACTTAAAACTAATTTCAAGAAAATGTAGTTAAATAATTGAATAATTAAGAACTAATAGATTTGCTTCTTTGTTCATTTGAGGAGGAATTGATGTGAACTGAGTCACCTAAAATAACATGAGTCAAAATTTTTGTTAATCCCTTTATTTATTGAAGATCTAAATAATGTGACCAGATGGGATTTATTTCCAAAGTTCTGACCTAAAAAATTTAATTTTACAAACTCTGCTAGCCAAACACATTATAAACTTTGTGTTATTATTGCTGAGTGTCACCAAGTATTGTATTCATTTATATATGTAAACAAAAATGAAATCAATGTTGAGAAATAAATTAGTAAATCAACATTATCAACCTGCCAAACTTCACATACTGAAAACTACTGCTTAAATTAGTTTCTAATAAACACAATTTTCAGTATTTCAGTGACTTATTTTTTTGCTAAATGTTTTTGACCATAAAAACAGAAACTTCTTAAATTACTTAAGCCGTCTAGAATCTGTAAAATTTTAAAGATTCGAAAGATAAATTTTATAAACACTGTGCCATTAAATGTCAAACAAATATTCTAACTGTTTTAACATGTGAATGGAATATAAATATAATAAATTGCAAGTATTTCATAATGATAGTTTTTCGTAACCACTGCTTTAATATTAAATTTTGAATTGAGACTTCTGTAACAACTCAATTTTATTCCACATTGAATCAATGGTATGTATATATAAAAGATTATAGTAAGCAAAAAATTGCTAAATTTGTTTGAAATTTGTGAAAAATCAATATATAATAAACATTATAAATTTAAAACTATAAATGTATATACTTTTAATGAAATTAATAAAGATGTAAGTACCCAAAGAAATAAATATAGAAAATTACTTCAATATTTTAACAGTACATATTAATAGCTTTAAAGACTTTTTCCTCAGAAATTTATTAAAATTAATTTTTAGAACAGAATAATTTCCTTATATTTGTGCAATCAAATAAAGTTATAAATGTGTAGCATACTTAAATAGAAATAGCCTTTGAAGACATTTTAACTTCTGATATTTATTATTCATTTTAATTTTTGATTTAGGATATTCATAATTTTAGCTATAAGAAAATTCTTTAAAATTGTATGTTTTTAAAAAAAAAAAATGGTAGTTTCTTTATTAGTTTACTGAAATATTTAAATAAAAATTTGTTCACAATTAAAATATTTTGTCTGTGCAACACACTAGATTTTTTTAAATCTATAGGTGTGCATATATGTTAAATTCTTTTAATGCATGGAACAAACTGAAATTATTTTCATGTGGTATTTTTGGATGAAAGATAACCCAAAAACTTATTTGAATAAGAAACCAAATTGTCCAAGGATTAATTTCAAAATTTCCAAGAGTCACAAGAAGAAAATTCATGCTGCAAAAATTGTCAAGTCTAGATAAGAACTTGCTTTAAATTTTCTATGGTTATTTAATCAAAATATACACATTTAAATAAATATAAATGAATTATGTTGTTCCAGGAAGTTTTTAATGGCTACTTTTTGTTACAATGGTTGACTGTTTTGCAACAAATTAAATTTACAAGCAAAAGAAATTTATTAAAAATGCTTTGCCCAAAGTTATTGACACATCAACAAAAAGTATTTAAACCTACTTTATACAAAATTTTTTAAAACAAACTATTAATAAAAATAAAAGGATTCAAGATTGGAAAAACTAAAGATTCAATTAAGATTAAATGTTTTCTTTCCTCAAAAATACAGAAATTTTTAATTCAGAAAAACGTTTTATTCTATCATGGTCACTTTTTACGCATAAGGATTGATTTGACAAAATATTTAGAAAGGGGGGAAAAAGTGGATTGCAAACTATTACTAATAACAACAAAGTGGGATTCTAGAAAGGTGGTTAGAGGAATTCATCCAATGCAGTTTTTACCATGTAATATAAATATGCTATGAGAACAATCTATTATCTATATGAACAATATGTCACCTATAAACACTGCTTTTTCATATTTTACATAAACGTAGAAATATTTAATTAAAAAAAAAATTTTTTTTTTTTATAAGAGAGCAGTTTCAAAATAAGATTAGACATCCTAGTAGAAAGATGAAAATTAGATACTTTAATCAAGGTTTGATTTTTAACTAAAATATGTATTTAACATAAACATTTAAGCAAACATTGAAACAAAACTATGTGAACATAGCATAATTATTACTTTTTATCTTTATTTAAAAATAATGTCACCCAGACTCAACAGTAACATTTCTTTAAACGTTAAACAAGTTTTCCAATTATTAAAGCTTCTATCAACATATATTTAAATATTTTTTAAATTTTCACAAAACAGTATACAAAAGAAAATCTTCTACACAACAGCATAAAAAAAGACACTTTTAGAAGACTATAAAAAATCCCAAATATATATATTTGCACAGAAAACTAGAATTATTTTAATATTAAACTTTTAAAAAAGGCAATAAAACTAAAACTGCAAAATTATTGAAGAAATTGACATTGAAGTTAAGGTGCCAAATAATAAGAGTGTTGACTAAAAAAAAAAAAACATGTATTTTGGCAAAAGACAGGCCAGGCTTTTAATAGTAGTTAAATAGTAAACCTTTTTAAACCAATCAGAGAAATATAAAAGAAAAAATTGGGATAATTTGAGGATGGAAATATTATTAAATCAATTTTTTTTTTAAACCCAGATAAACACAGTTAAGCTTAGACATTAAAATGAACATACTTGAATTTTCTTGAGATAACTGATTAGGTTTAGATGGCCTAGGATTAGTGGATATAGTAGGAGAACCAAGTGATGTAGAAACTGAAGGATTTTCTCTAACAGCACCTGCTTCAAGAGTATTTTGTCTCTTAAAGGACGGAGGAGGAGGGCCATTAGTTACAGACGTCTGATTGGCTGTTAAAGATAAAACAATGTTTAAAAATAGTTAAACAAAATGACATGAAAATAAAAAATTTTACACATTTAAATTTTACTCAATTACACAAGTAAATAGTTACTTACTATGACTGAATCGACGAGGCTTACTACTTGCTGAAACACTACGTTGCACTTTTATATGCGGTGGGGATTGACTATTACCAGAAGTTTCTGTTGGTGCCTTCAATGTGCGCAATGATAAACTAGAACTAGACTGAGAATCACAGCTGTCATTCTAAAAAGAAATTTTAATCTTTTTTAACTGGTATACACAAAATTAGAGAATGACTATTTCAAATATTAATTTAAAATATCAAATGAAGTCAGATGAAAGTCACATGAAATTGCTTAGGCTTTGGCATAAAACATCATTTAGGATTGAATAGGTTATAATCAAACATTTCTTCCTATAAAGTTAGTATTCATATATATATTTAAAGGAACATTTCGTATTTATTGGATTAATTTATGAAAATCATTATTATATATATCCACATGCAATATCTAAAAACTGTGCACAAAAATAGTTAAATTTAAATCTATTTCAATTTAAATCAGCAGATCATAATATTATGGATTTGACAATAAAATGTCAATATATGAAAATCATTAAAAATCGAAATTTCCTAATTTTAATTAATTTAATTAAAAATGTAGCAAATTCTTAAACATTTCACTAAAATTTATACAATCAAATAAAGTATAACTAGTATTTATTTCAATTAATAATTTTTACCTCTGTAGTTCTCTTCCCTAGAAGCAAATAATTTGCCATTATATCGTCATATTTCTTGCTCCTCAATGAATCGTTTATTTCATCTTGCGTGTAACCCATACCTAGCAAAATTTCTGAAACAAAAAAAGGAGGGAAAAAAAAAATGAATACACAATATAAATCAATGCTCTTTAAGGATTTTAAAACTTCAATAAAATATAAAAAACAAATAAAATTATGTTAAAGGTTAATTACAATATACAACATAACGTTAATTGTATCCATTAATATTTCTGTTTAATATGCTTAAACAGTAATTCTTAAAGAGGTTCATATATTCTTAAGTTCATTTCAATTTCAGTAGAAATTTTTGTTTAGAACAAGAAATGTATTATATGCACAAAAACTTTTGTACTCCCTGCCTCTCAATTATTAGTTTCATTATTCTGATTTAATGATAAAACATTTTTCACCCTGCCTTTTGATTAAATATTTCAATCTAATAGATTTAAAACACATTTGTAGATCACAGTAGTGTGGAATTTAGAAGTATTATGACAATCTAGGCACTGATTAAAATGCCCTAATTAACATGCTTCAGTTTACATAGATATCAATTACTTGAAACTAGAAAAAGCCATTAATATTTTCAATATAGAAAAAATTATTAGAACTTCAAAAATTTTAGAAAATATTTGGCAAATTTAGAGAACAATGTCAGACTTGTCCGGTAGAAAAACTAAAATACTTTGCAGCACATACTCAGATGTCGTATAAATTAATCCTTTAAATACTTAGATGTACATACATATTCTATGTGGCTATTGAATATAACATTGCAATAAGGAGTGAAAAATCCAAAAATATTTGTTTACTTTGCCTAATTACAATGTACAGTAGGCAATCAAGTTCAGTTTCAAACAAAATTAAAAGATGCATTAAACATTTATTCATATGTAAATTTTTGTTGCCAAGTTTCAGAATTTTCAAGAAATGCTATATATATATTTCATATTATGTCCTTAGTAAATCTATATAATAATTAGAAACTTTTGAAATTATAATTAAAATTAGAAACAATTTGTAAAATGCAATTTTCAGTTACTTAGGAGCTATATTCAAATAAACGCTATAAGTAAATTTACTCTTTTTCAAAGCAAGATTTTACTTTTTCAGAGATTAATTTATTACATGGACTTCTGTATAACTTAAAAATATTGCATCAATTTAATTACCTTAATTACAGTTTCATTTAATTTGAACCAAGTATAAAAATTCACAGCAGAAAATACATTTTTTTTTAAAAACTTAAAAAAATTCTATATATTATAAATATAAGAATCTAGCATATTTCATTATGCCCAAAAGCAAGAAAATGCATTTGTTTTTTAAATGGCATTTCGTACAGCAAAAAACTATATGTACAATTTATAGACACAACAATGTTACAGTGCTTTACAACAAGTGCTTTTTGTGTCACATATACATAAAGTCAAATACTTTTTGCTTCCTTGTTCAAAGTGCAATACAAAATTTCAAAATTGCACATAAAAAATAATTTGATATATAATTTACTGATAAATCACAACAGATTTTTTTTTTTAAACAAAATGAGATTATTATATTTAATATCATGTTAACGTATTAAGTTTTTAGCAAGAATTTAGATTTTAACAGGAAACAAATTACACATAAATATAAACATGCTATTCATGGTTGACAGTAAAATGCTATTTAAAACAACAACACTGATAAAAACAGTAATATGTTCAATTAACATGCTGTTATAGTTACATGCAAAAATGGTAGTGCACAAATATATTAATGTTATTTCAAAACTTGGTGAGTGATTAAAAGTAGCAAAACTAGCATGTGCTTTTGTTAAAATTTCTATGTGATGTTAATCGAAATATTAACAGAAAAATTTGAAAGTGTTTCAAAATAATTTAAAGAAAACATTGTTCCTACTAAAGATTTTTGCAAATCAGTACATTTACTGATTATTCACTTGCCGATTCTCAGAAGAACTTTTGTTTCTTCTATTTGATCAAACAATGCTGGAGAGCTTTTGAAACACTTAGGTTATAAAATAGGAAAAGAGAAAACCAGCTACCTACAGTATAGCAAAAACATAATTCACCTTGCTTACCCATTCTTCTAGTATCACTAAAATCTGTTTCTGGTTCAATGTAAGGTTTTAAATCATCATCTTCATATCCTACATTCATCCATTTATCTTTCATTATTGCCTAAAAAAATATCAATGAAATAGTACAAAATAATAAACAGAAATGTTGTATCATCTTAAAAAATCAATATCATGAGCAAATTTTAATACCTCTAATGATGCCCTTTTACTGGGATTTAAAACTAAAAATTTTTTAAGGAGATTCTCACAATCCGTCGACATGTAGAAGGGTATCCTATACTTTCCACGAAGTACACGTTCACGAAGTTCCTAGGCAAAATAACATGAAAAAAAAGAGGAAGTAAGCAACTATGAAAATTATAAGCTATTCTTTCAGTTTTATAGTGCGATACATTTACTAGTAATAAGAATCATAAAATTTTTATCAATAAATTTATATAATAAAACTGAGCCCATTATAACAAATAAATTTTTTTTTTTGAAAAAAATTCAAAATTTTCATAATTTATTTATAAAAAAAGAAACACTTGAATAAAAACATAAATTTGACTTAGTAAAAAAGGCATTTACTCTATAGCATTGTAAAGAAAAGCGCAATTAACATTATAATTTAAATATTAAACAAGCTTTGCTCATAACAAAATGAACAAATGAAATGAAATCATAATACTTAACATTTTAAAGTATTAAGCAGTATATAAACATATAATTTTTAATTTAAAGATAAATGAAAGACAATGAAAAGGGGAAATTTTATATATAAGGAGGATAATTGGAGACAGCCAACTATCAAGGTAGCTAAGCATATATTTACAAAGTAAAATGCTTTTGTAATTACTAATACTCATATTAAGGTTTAATTGAAAGCAGAGCAAGAAATATTAAATGAGGTATATCCTTTAAATAATTAATTTAAATTAATTATAAATTATTAAAATAAAACAATTTATTGTCTTTAGAGTGAATTCTTTGAATTTAACAAAAAAATAAAGGCTCAGAAATAAATACTTTAAAAGTAGCCCTACGAAAAATAAAAATTAAGCAAAGAAAAATATTAACATTCCACTTAAAGGAAATTAAAAAAGTAAAAACTTTAAGCACTAGGAAGCAATTTTATTTAAAATTACAAGACAGCTTACCTTGAGGTTTGCTCCATCAAACGGCAGAGAACCACTAACAAGTGTGTAAAGAATAACACCCAAACTCCAAACATCCACTTCTGGTCCATCATACTTCTTACCTTTAGAAAAATGTTAACAGATAAAGGACTGATTACAAGAACTAAAAAATAAACCCCATAAAGTGCCAATAAATAGAAAAATTTAAAAACCTTGAAATAATTCAGGAGCAGCATATGGTGGACTTCCACAAAATGTATCTAATTTCTGACCGGGAACAAATTCATTACTAAATCCAAAATCAGCTATTTTGATGTTCATTTCACCATCTAACAACAAATTTTCAGCCTGAAATCATACATTATGATACAATTAATGTACGATGGAATTTCCAAATGGCAGTTTAATTATTTTAAACTTATTGTGAATATTTCACAATAACTTTAAAATAATTGTTGATGATGTAAATATTTGTTATAAACTTAACTACAATTGACTTCTTCCTTAGAAAAAATGGTCAATCTTGCGAACATCAAAACTAATCCTACAGCTTATATATATTTATACTAATATTTTTTGATTGATATCTTGATATTGATTCATTTTTTTCCTTCTGGTTGGAGTCACCCTTCGGGCCCTTCTTTACAAGAGAATAAAATAGGTCAGGACGCAGCATAAATTCATAGCTTATACTTTCTTACATAAAAAGTAAAACCTTACCAAAAAAAGTAGCGTTTCAATTAAATTTAGAGAATATTGAAAAATATCACTCAGCTTAAGTTTGTCAACATTTAACATATTTTTACTCTAAATATAAAATTACCCTCAATGTTTTTGAGATTTGGATAAAATAAGTCTATTCCCTTAATCTAGGAATATTTTCAATTCTGATTACAATTTCATAAATATCCAGAATTTTTTTAAAGTTCATACAGCAAAATTGCTATAGACAATAAAACATTCATAAAATCAATAAAACATTAAATTTAAAATTGCAATATTGTATTAACCAATTTGTATTTTTAATGTTATCTAGCATCAATAACAATCAAAAACTTAAAAGCTCATTGTAACTGTTAAAAATTGCCTAAAGAAAGTACTTTAATTAAAAAAAAAGCCAATAAATAAATTTTAATATTAAAAATTTTATTGCTTGTTTCAGAAATTGGTGAAAAATTCAAAATACAATTGGAATTGATTAGGAAGTATGATTTTAAATAATGATAATATTCACACCCAGAACTGCAAACTGCTGAGGTGTTTTCTGCTAATTATTACTTTTATTTTGAAGACAAAAATATGCATTTATAACTTGTCATTTTTTTTTGTTATAATTTATCAAAGTTTAAGCTTAAATTATTTTTCAAATTCTCATTTGGTTTTAAAAACATTAATTTCACTAAATACAGCTACTTTTTAATTATATATTTTTCCTCCCTATATGTATAAAATTTCTTCTTTGCCTTGAAAGTAGATTTGAATATATTTGGCTAACAATTATATTGCTTTTATGTTTTGAATGCAATATAAATGACATGCTTTACTATGATCTATTTATTCATTCTTATAAGTCTACACCATCCATTGAATAGTTTTCATAAATCCAACATTCAGAGATGTAATGCATGAGCACTGAAAATGAATTATTTTTTTTTTTTTTTACAAATGAGTATTTATGATTTGATAGCAACTTAAAATAAACGGATTATTCATTTTAAATAAAATTAAAATAATCAATGAGTCTGAAATCAACTTTTCAATGAAGCTATGAAATTCTTTAAAAACAGTCACATTTTAAGATACTAATTTAAGAGCATTTGCATTTGACAAGATATTAATTTTATAATTCTTCGTGAAATTTTGTTTTGGATAAATTTTCCTAAAGTATAACTCTTCATACTTTAGGAGTCTAACTATTTTATGTCATGAAATTTTGCAATGGATATGTTTTTAAAATTCCTCAGCCATTAATTTAAAAACTATTTCAACTTGAATTCCAGCTGTCTCTGAGTTTATGTAATTATAATCTATAGTTTTAGATATTTCTTTTTTTATTTCAAATATATACTTGAAAAATTTATATTTTTCGATAAGTAAAGAAATTAAAATATTCTAAGAATCAATGGAAAATCTTAGTTTTTTTCAAGTCCTGAAAAATCAATTTTCAAGAACAGTTCTTTGGACTTGTTATGTTTCCATTTTAAGTTTTCCAAAATAACTTCACTATATTGGTTTTAAGACTATGGAGACTAAAACATCAACCAGGCTTTGACATAAAAGTGAAAAATTTTTTTTACCAAGGAATAAAATTTACAAGCATGTAAAAAGTATGAGATTAAAAATATAAACTTAGAAAACTAAAAAGCAGTGAAACTTAGATTTAATATTCATACATGCTTTAAAAGCCAAAATGTGGACAAAACATGTACATTTTTTGAAAATGAATTTGTAAATATATAGAAAGTGGAAACAAACATGCAACATTAATACAAAACAATCATAAAATTCATGCAAAAGATTAGCCTAAGATAATCATTTAAATAACATACATAAACATATTACTATTGTACATAACACATTATTTATAAATATTTCATCATTAATAATTGGTCATTAAAATTCAATTTACATAAAAAAATGCAATATAAAAGAACTTTCTCTAATTTTAAAATTAAAAATGAAACAATTTGAAAGTCATAAATTAAACAATATTTTATTTACCAATTAAATGCATCATTCAGATACAAACAAATTTTTAAACTGATTCAAAACTATTACTTACTTTCAGATCTCTATGAATGATTCTTTTTTGATGACAATACTGCACAGCTGAAACAATCTAGAACCAATACATAGTTTTATTACCAGAGAAAATTTTAAAGCTAACAGACACTAATAAAACTAAACATTACATTTAACTGAAAGACATTAAAGAAAACTGAGAAATCACCTGACGAAATTTAGCCCTAGCTTCTTTTTCTTTCATTCGACCATGTGCAACAAGGTAATCAAAAACTTCTCCTAAAAATACATTTTACACAGATACTTTAAAATAAGATTCAAAATAAGGATTTCCACTTAGCAAGACAATTCACTAACTATGAATTCAAAAACTTCTGGTTAACATAAAAATGAAACATTTATATTTAAGAAAGAAATTAAGTTATAAAAAAATCCTATTATTAGTTTTATCAAGTTTATAATATATAAAGAAAATAGTAAATTATAAGTCAAATATACATACCCCCACTTGCATATTCCATCACCAAATATAATGTTTTTTCAGTTTCAATTACTTGAAACAGTTTAACTAGAACAAGAGAATAGTAATAAGTTGAATAAAAGGAGGACTGAATAAATGTGCTAATTTAAACAAATTAAATTTTTCACAAATTAAATATACCAAGATTATAAAAATTAAATACAGCTTTTTAATTACTAGGAACGTCAAATGTCTGATAATTTAAAACCATTTACATAAAACAACATTTCCTTAAAATGTCAACATATAATGAAATTTCAAGTTCTCATACTAAGATTTTTAGCATAAGAAATATATTAATTTAAATATACTACACGGGGCAAGTTTAATTTCTTCCAAGGAGGGATCATGAAAGTTGTGTTAATCAAACATTTCCCCTTACCAAAAAATATATTTAAATTGTATGTTTCTAGTTTATAAAACAAGATATGAATATCAATTATGTGACAAAAGTATATAAATTAACTTTTAAATAGAATGCCATTTTATAATAGACTTTTACATGCTATTATTTTTCATAACAATTGAAAGCAAATTAACCTTTTAAATTAAAAATATTTTAATTGAATGTTATTAAATAGTCCTTTAATATGGCAATAAAATTATTTTTCTCATTCAACAAAAATTTTTTATTTCTGATCTATTGAAAAAGCTTAGTTTCCAATTTCATGAAAATTCCAATCTATTTTATTATCCTATAAATCTCTTAAGATGATTTTAATTTAATCAGATGAAAATAATTTTTTTTATGTAATTAACCTCAGATTTATCTGAAGTAAAGTGTGGCTCTTCTCTCATTAACTATCTTTCTCTCATTAACCGTGCAATCCAAAGTCAAGGTCTTTTATTGGTGGTTTAAAATTTGTGCTAAATAGATCTTGATTTGTTTAGCATCATCACTTGCCCAAAATTAAGAAATTCCATTAAATATTATTTTTCCTGAAAGACAGTGATAATAGAATCTCTCCAGCATATTTTATATACTATTCACTGCATTCAATAGGCATTTTTTATTTTATGAACACTAAATTTCCTAATCTAGTCATTCAAAGCACTAACATATAGGTTTTAGAACTCATGTTTCACAATCAAACCTTAATTCTGCAACAAAAATTCTCCATATTTTAACCATTCCCTCCATTCTTATACATCAGATGAATTTGCAATGTTATAATGAATCCAGTACCTTATTCATATGACTAGTGTGTCAAGTAAGGTGATAAAAGTTAGGGCACTTTGCATCATTGTAATTCATTAATGTACCTAGTAAGGTAATTAACAAGTTCCTAATACTATACACTTTAGAAACTTGGAAAAAGAATGTAAAATTGTCACTTTCAAAACATTATAATCCTTCAAACATTTTGACCAGTAAGATCAGATAACTTTCCTGAAGGGTATTTCCTATAATTCGTATCAATAAGATAACTTAGTCTGATTTAAGCAAAAACTATTGTGGCTTCACAAATCACTAAAAAAGTATGAGTTAAATTTAAAATAAAACTCAAGTCTCTTTAATTTTCTCAATTTATTTTAAAATCTTTAGTAACTTGTTGGTTTCAGTATTTTCTACCTTTTAAAATTTACACAGCATGCTGTGATAGAAGTTGGATAAAATACTAGCTTAAAATTCTCAGCACAAAATATCAATTTAAGCACAATATTGCTATTTTAGAACAATCTTATAAAATATTTTTCAACATTAAGATATACAGATAGATAATTAACAAAATTATAGCTTAAATGATTTTGAGCACAAACAGTAATTTTATAATACCAAATGAGGATAGAATTTCAAAGGATTACAAAAGTAAAAATTGCCAATTCAACAATCATTTCAAATTTAAGAAGTGGAGAATAATGAGGAATCAAGTGTCAAAATTTGCTAGCAAAAAACGTGAGTCACAATTAAACTTAAAAATATTCATGCAACATTTTGTTTTTAGCTTCACAATATAAAAATTGCCAATTCACCACACCAATTTTACATTACACTCATTTAATGTACCTCAGAACTTTCAGAAAATTTGATTTCTTGAAATGAACTTTTGATTCAGCAAAATTTCCTTCACAATAAAAATGCATTCAAAAGGCATTTTTTATTTTATGATTAAAGTAAAACTTCAATTAATTTTTATTCATAAAGTTAAATACAAAAAAAAAAAAAAAAAAAAAAAAAAAACTTTGACAGCTATTACTTGTAGTAACACACAGTTCAAGGTTCTAAACTATTTTAGTGTATAAATTTAAAAATTACAAAGTAAAAAGTACTCTAAAGTATCTAAACTGAGTTACTAAATTTATCAGGAAAAGAAATTTCAAATTAATAATCATTGATTTTAAACCAAGTATATGAATTTTTAATTTTGCTATCAAAATTAATTTCAATTAAAAATTAAATCATGATTTCTCTTAATCCAGAAAAGATTAAGCCCAATAAATATTTCTAAATTTTAATCTCTAATAAATATAATGGTATTTATTAATAAGATTAATATCTTATAAAAATAAAGCAAAATTCACTTACCAATATTTGGGTGATCTAAAATTTTCATTATTCTTACTTCTCGGAAAAGCTAAAACATGAATAGTAGGGGGAAAAAAAAAAGATTAAGAGAATGCTATTATAATTTTAAAAGTGAATTTAACATAATATAAATAGGAAAATAATACTCCAGTATATTAAAATGTAAAGATAAAACAAGAATTTACCTTCTGCAAACTGGATGGATTCAGTTGAGTCTTATCTATGATTTTAATAGCCACCTAGAAAAATAAAATATTGTTGATGTTAAATATTCTTCCAATTATACACACACTAGAAATTAAATGAAAGGAAGATTAAATGGCTAAAACACAAACTTACTTCTTTACCAGTAGGAAGATGTTTAGCTAATTTTACTTTTGCAAAATTGCCTTTACCAATAGTTTTAAGAAGCCTATAACGGCCAATATGAGGTTCTTCAGATGTTCGACTTCTACTTTGACTATTTAATCCAAAGACTCTGTGACGTTCACCATCCTAATGAATAAAAACAACATTTACATATAAAATTAATGCTTAGTAACCAAAATATTACAAAAAGTACTCAATGACTTAAAATACATTACAGTTTAATAGGCAATTATAATTATCAAATCATTAGAAAATTATGAAATTTTTTTATTTTTCACATTAAAATGAAAAGTTTAGCTTAAATATTTAGAAGAAAATTCAGGTCACATTTATGTGTTGAGTTAATCAAATTTTGCAATTTAATTAAAATTAACATGATAAATACAGTAAATTGATTATTAAAAAAAATACTATTAATAATAGCAATATTAAGTAAAAATAAAATTGCTTCTGAATGATATTGCATGTATTGTTTGTAATTTAGACACTGAATGAAATTAAAAATATTAAAACAAAAGATTTACTCATGAAATAAGTTATAATCTAGCAACTGAATTAGAATTTTTTAAATAGTCCAAAATTTACACAAAAGTAAACAATAAGTTTCACTGAGGAAGTAATTAAACTAACAAGTAATTTTTCTATACCTTAACTTGTTCAGTTGTCACAGATTCATGCACAGTTTGCAGAGGAGTTCTTACACTAGCAGACATCTTTATTTCTTTTTAGTGCTTAAATATAAAATTTTAGATTTAAATACATTACATTAAAATATATTTATAATAAACTCAGTTTAACAGTAAAAACATTCCATTAGATACACGTAAAAAATTCCTTTTAGAAATATTTCTCCAATAATACATACATATATCTTGTATAAAAACATGCTCATCAATGATTAAGATCGCCAATATCAACTTATATACAGATATTTTGTGAAATCTGTAATTTAATTTAGTTTTTTTTTTAAAAAGTTCAGAGAAAATTTTCCCAATACCTATAAATATCCACAAAGTATTTGCAGTCTATAACCATTTCCCAACTGCTTCGGAATATTTCCCATACCAAATTGGTATTAATAGAATTGTTAAAGTTAGAACACATTTGCATAAAATCATTATATTAAGATTCAAATATGGTTTTTTACTATAGTTGAGGATTCCCTCAAAAGCAAAATTGAAATAATTGCAAAACAAATTAAGTCTTGTGATGCAATTACGAATAACAACACATTAAACTATACATAAGTAATAGTTAAATATCTAAATTTTTCTATAAAAAATATTTAAAAATAAAATTTTTCCAATATTTGTGTGCGAGGAGTTTTTAATAATAAAAAAAACACTATTTTAAATATAAAAGCCTTTACAGTTGAACAGGTTTGCACATAAAACTGTAAACTTTGGAAAGAGCACAAGAGTTACATCAAAAAGACAACTAAATAAATTCATTCATTCATCATGAAATATAAAAACTAATTTAAGTGTGGAAATAAAGAAAATGAAAAATAAAACTCTGGAAAAATTCTTATTATTTATTTTTATTATTACAATATAGCTTTTAAGTTTTACGGTTACAAAAAATTTTATTTTCATAAAAATAAAAAACTATTTAGTAAACTACTTATTTAGGACTTATTTATAAAGACATTCCACATTCCTAATTTTACGTTTACGAAGTTATAATAAACAAATAAAAAGATTTTTAAAAAAAGGAAATTTTCAGTCTTGTAATTACACTAGTTATACATATTCTTCAATTACAGAAAAAACATTTTTCCAAGACTAAATATTTATTTGAAAATTAGGATTTCCTTATGAAAATTAATCAGTGCTTTGATTATTATAATGGGTTTTTCTGAATTCATGAACTACCAAAGATGAAAACCAAAACTCTAAACTTGAAACTTCTTCGATAGCACCAAATACAGAATTTTATTTTTCATTATATATATTACACAAAAGAACTATTATATGTTAAGGTAAATTATAATCAGGAATATTTAATAAATTTTGTTATGATAAATAAGTTAGAAATAAAACTTACATTTTTAATTAAAGTAAGTATTTAAAATAATCTTACTGCCTGTATTCAGAAATCAAAATTAAGGACCCTAGTTGTGACACACACACACACACACACATATATATATAAAGCATCTTGAATTGGTTAAATTAAGATGAACATATAGATAAACAATTTATTTTACCTTTTAATTAATCATAACGGACATTTCCTTATAAAACATATTTATGTTATTGAATTAAAGATCAATCCACAAAGATAGTAAAGTTTTTTTTAAATAACATTAAAGACACTTTTGCATACACAATTGCTGTTGCTGTTAAATTGAAAAAAATCAGACAAGATATTTAATATTTGTGAAAACATCTGTCAGCCAGAAATATCTTCAGAAGAAAGTCATCAATGTCTAATTAATTAAAAGTCAACTAATTAAAAAGCTAATGTAGTTAATTTGCAAAAATAACTACATGTAGAAAGCATTTTATGTTTATCATTTAACTATTAATTGACTAAATACTCCAAAAGTAGTTTTTAGAATTTACTCCTTTTATAGTAATCCAAAACACCAATTTGGCAGCACAATATAATTTGATATATTATAAACACTAGGAATTCAAATAATTTTCTTATAAGTCAAGTATATATCAACCTTACATATATCTAACAACAATCCTCTATGAAAATCAAGATTTTGTAACATTTATGAACATTTTTATAAACTTGTAGGAGTACATTCAATATTTAAAAGCTTTCAGATGTTTTTATTCTTTTATTTTTTGTCAGCTCTTATTTAATAGATATATATTAAATCCATTTTCAATCACAAAAAAGGTAAGACGATGAACCAAAATATAAAAATATCGTAATTTTATGTCACAGGCAAGTAGTGCATTGGGTACAGGGTTTTTATCATGGTTAAAGAGTACCAATTTTCTTCTCCCTCTGAGATAGTTTAGTGTAGTGCAATATATATCTGATATTTACATAAAAAAGAATTTAGCTGTTTGAAAAATAATTTATTTCTACTGAAAAGAATGCAGAATTGACAGTTTAAAGTTATTTGTGGAGAAAAAACTTAATCTTGTAGCTTTAAAAGGTACTCAACATTTAGATCTCATTTACCGAGAAATAAAAGATTAATGATCTTTTTAGCTTGCAATTTCAGGAATAAAAAAACAGCTTTACATCATAAAATTTACTTTTAATTTCATTGATTCACAAATAATTAAATCATGTGATTATATCAAAATGAAATTTGTAATATTTTAAAAATACAAATTGTCTTCAAAGAACCAATGAAAAAATTTTTTTTAATATAAAATAAGCCAAATAGTAATTTTATTCTTAAATTATGCATTTAAAGTATCAAGCAAAAAAATTACATAGTAAAAATCTAAAACATTTGTTTAAAAAAACCAAAATTTTAGCAAGAAATAAGTTTATATATTAGCATACAAGTTGAAACTTCTTATATAACAGTTTTCTTAAAAAGGAAATGAGTAACCACACTTTCAAACTTTGTATGCCAGAGAAATATTTCAATTAGAATTTTTTTTTTTTTTTTTGAATATAACTACTTTCTCTCACATTTAAATTTATAAAGTTTAAGACTAAAATTCACCCTCTCTTATCAATCTAAGAAAAATCAGTTTAAGAATAAGAATACAAACTATAAACATTATTTAATTATACTAACATAATATTTACTATGTACTTAATATTCTTTTCTATTATTTACTCAGACAAAGCATCAAAATGTTGGTAAAATTTAAGAGTTATAACGATTGGAATATAATTAGGCGTATATTAACTTTTATCCCTCAATGAAGAAAATTCTATATTACCTTTCAACCACGTACTCTCTGACTACTTACGGAATAATTAAGCTATAGGAAAATTGTTTACATACAAGGACTAATTCAACCATGGTCTAAAGTTTAAAATAGATTTGACCTATCATAAATATAATTATGGTAGAAATTAAACAAGCTAAAACTAAACTCAAGTGCTTATTTATAAGATATTTTTAAATCTTCCTTGAATTTCTCCCCCCATATAAGCACACCCCAGTTTGTTAAAATAAATCTGCAATTTAAAGATACCTATTGAAACAATAAATTTTTAAAAAAATAATTGGATCTCTTATACATTCATGTTCTTATAAATTCATGTACATTTCCTATACATTCAGATACTTTCAAAAGTTCTTTAAATCAATATTATTAAAACATTAACTTATTCAAATAAAAATGGGAACACCATGTACAGATGTCCATTGAAAAATAGTACAGAACTGATCAGTGTTTTAATTTAAGAATTTAGCCATTAATTTTAATATTAACTACTAGAAAATTTTCAAGTCAAATCTATACAAAATAAGATTTGTATAATTTTGATTTACAAATCAAGTTAAACTTTCATAAATCTCTTCCTTCCAATATCAATTAAATAAAATGTAGTTACCTCTTGATTGTGCTTTAAAAATAAACAGGAAAAACCCTGTTTAGTAACCAAAGATGGAAATGGTTACATAGTATATACTACAGTGCCATTTCATTTTAAGGAGAAAATTAGTATCTTTTTCTTCAGTTTCGTGAACATTTTCAGGACAGTTAAAATGTCATGGTAATACACTAACCTAAAAAGTAAAATATTAATGAGTGGTTTTTGATAATAAAGCTAAATACAAAATATTTAAAGGCAAAACAAATTGCATGCTATATAAACATTATACTAAATACAATTTTTTCTTTTTATATAATGACAAGTCTAATACGGACAGAACTACTAACAAGGAATATCAGCAACAAAAATCAAGATTTATCAATCAAAAATAATTCTATAGACAAATATTTAATTCAGAATTTTCCAAATAATCATCTAAGGAAATCCAGTTCTGTTTTAAAACCTTGCAAGTCCTAGATAAGTTATAGTAAAATATATTAAGAAAAACAAAACTCATTTAGAACATTTTTTAAACATCTAAAATATTTTATTATTAAATGAAAAATTAGTAGTCAAAGTTAGATTTTAACACAAATAATTAGAAAATCAAATACTTAAAAACTATGATTTTATAGGTAAGTCACAAAACTGTCGAATGGAAAAAAAGTATGACGACTACCTTAGGCACTAATATAGGTTATAGAAGGTGCTAGAAAAAAGAATATATTTTAAGTTACTCACGCAAATGAAAATTTTTATCGCTAAATATCACAAAGGTAGTTGTCATAATACGCAAGTAGCAAAAATCCAATAATTTAAATCAGTAATCTTTCATCTAAGCAATAATGTTTTGATAAAATCAATTTTAGAAATAATCAAACTGTATAATTTGGAAATGAAAATATTCATGTTAGAACAAAAATAAAATAAGATAAAACTATTTTAAATTACTAACAATAATTGATGATGAAGTTTTTAGAAGTTATAATAATCAATCTTTTTAAAACATTAGCCCTTTTTTTTCCTTATTAATTTTCATACTATACATGTTCTTAAGCATTTCAAGTTGGTGTGATTTGAAAGTATATTAAATAACATTGATATAATATCCCATAATTTCTTTCATAATTAGAAAAAATTCATTATTAATCATGAAATATTAAATTGCCAAATAATAAAAAGAGATGGAAAATGCTACAAAAACATGAAATTTTGACATCAGATGTCTTGCTACTAATTAACAAAAAGCTTACAAGAAAGTTTTCCACTTGCTTTATTTATAAATTTGTTTTATATATAAATATTTTAATTATTACACTAACAATTATTGCAGATTATGCATTGCTTAACACAAACAAGATTTTACTATAAAAGCAAGCATATTAAAATAGCTCCTAAAAACCAAAAATTGATTTAATCTATTAACATAATATGAAAGTTCTTAATTGCTATTAAAAAAAAAAAAAAAAAAAAAAAAAAAACCATAGTTTTCAGCTATAAATTTATCAAAAGTGATGTATATAACTCCAATTGAAGTTAAACACGTATTTATGAAACTTATATTGTCAAGTTTAAATCTTTTATTTCAAAATAAATTTGAATTATTTATAACCATAATTACTTTAAAATATTATACATGAAATCTCATCATTTCTGTAGAATTGTGGCCAGTATATAAAATTCAACACATTTAAAATGGTAAAAGTATATTCAACTCATCTTTAAAGCTATATATTACAATATCTTTAAAATACATCTCATAAATCTGCTTAATTTTTTTCAAAAGATGCAAAGAATTACAAGTTGAAAATTTATTAAATTAAGTGACTAAATGTAAATTTTACAAACACGTATTCAGTTAGATATTTAAATATTCTTGAAATACATGAACTTTAAAATTTATTTCTGAATGTTCAAAATTAATAAGTAACCATTCATAAAACTATAATAATAAACTACCATAAGAACATCCTTTAATTTTAATAAACCTAATAAAAAAGGGTTAAATGTTAGGCTAATATTTTATTGATAAATGTACATAAATCTGAAATTTTAATGACTAAATTATCTATGAATAATGTAAGCCAAGCATCAACAAGTTAGTTGAATGACTGATTAGACTAAGTTAATAAATTTATCAATTCAATTAGTCATATGACTAAAACTTTAGAATACATTTAATTACGGAAAAAAATAAACTTTTGACTTTATAAAAACTATAAACACAATAAGTATAAATTAAAAAACGAAATCGAAACAAATTCTTCTATCTTCAATGTTTCAAGTTAAGCAGACTAATTATTTACTTTTAGATGTTTCCATGTGATATTTTATAATTCATCATAATGAATTCAAGCAAATATTTAAAAAGGGAAACAAACGAAAAAGAAACTAAATAGGTGCAATACTTTCCAAATTCTTAGTTTTGTTTAAAATATTAAAAAAAAAAAAAAATCATTGAAGTGTATCACATTTCTAGCATTATAGAAAATTCTTATGAAATAAGAAAAGTCTACCTGGAAGAAAAACGATCGGTTTACGCCTCTATCATGGAGTCTTTATAATGCCCTTTAAATCAATGAAAAACAAGCAGAAGAATTTCAAAAGTATATGCAATAATTTATGATCATAAAACAGCTATGTAAAACACATAACACAGCTGACAGTTTAAACTATAACATCAAATTAATTTTTATAAAACACGAAAAACACCTAAAAGCATTCTGGTACAGAATCAATAAACATTAATCTTTAATATCCAACAAAAATAAGCAACCATAGTAATATCTAAAGCAGATCAATTTAATATTTTTTCATTAGTTAGGCTTACGCTACGAAAAGAAGAGGTCATGAAATAAACAAGCTTATCAAACCGGAATAGTTAGGATTCACGAAGTGATAATAATTCTAAGATATCCCAGGTTAAGAGGCTAAGCAGAGATACGTGCAACAAAATTAATGAGCGAAATCTTTAACTAAAAGGGCAAAATTATGACAAAAACATGAATGTCTACGTACCAATATGGCGGTCCGGATAACACGGAATCTGGGTATTGGCAACTAGCAAAGGTACAAAGATCTACGTTCAGGGCTAAACACTCCCCTAGAACCTCAACTTGCTGGCAGTGTCCGATAGAAGAGCCATCATAGCCACGGATGAGTCATTCTAATTACGTCACATTTTTGTAGGGCAGAGAGGGTCATGAAACTTAAAGTACGAATTTTAAACTTTTTTTATTCTGTTTCTCAATATATGCTATGTAAAATGAGAAATAACATAATATTTTCTGAGCAATTGGTAACAGTAAAGTACCTCAAACCAAAAGAAAATCTTGTCTCAAACACTGTTCCAATCAACGTCATTTTATTAGAATTATTATTAAAATAATTTATAACTAAAAATAACCAATTAATAATGAGGTTACGTTAAGATAATTAGAATTTAAACTTTGGAATAACTTTATTCTATGTTTTAGTCATTTTCTTTTAATTCATTTTTATTCAGGAAATTTTTTATTTTAGTAGATAATCAATAAATAGAATACTTTAATATATTCTAAGACTGTTAGTTTATTTTAGAATTTAAAAAATGATGAATAATTTCTAAAAAAAATGATTTCTCAATCTTTATTTTTGGAACAAAACTAACAAAAAATTGTAATAATATACTTTAAAATTGAAAATAATGATGATAACTCGTTTTACGAGTTTATCATGCTTCGTTAAAAATACTTAACGAAACTGTACGACTATTCTCAAGACTAAAATTCCTCTGCTGTGTACAGGTTATCACTGGTTGCGCAATGTAAAGAAACATTTTTTCTTTTAACTTAATGTGGCAATAGTCAGTTACAGTTTTGCTTCTGTCGTCATCACCTGAAAATGGCGGAGAGTGAGCTGAACGTCGATAGTATTATTTCAAGGTTATTGGAAGGTAAAAGAGCAAATACTTCCTAAAAATTATTGATAATTTATAGTTACAATATTCATTTCTCTTTAATATTAAAATGAGTAAAAAAATGTATTATTATTTGTTACATTGTTGGTTACTGCCGACATCTTTCCGATTACCATAAACAACAGACTTGCCAGCTATCAATATTTACAAAAAATTAAAATAAACAGTTTCATACACTAGCAACTTTAACACTCCTATATTCATAAGTAGAATATCATATTATGATTGTTTTGAATTTTAATTTATTTTCAGGCATATTTTTCAATAATTTAATCTACTAATCCTGGAAGTACAATTAACATGTGAAGTTTAGTTGAAAAAAAATTGTATTCCAATTTTCCTTTGTTTTTTTTTAAAAAGGCCATATTAAGGCCTTATAATTTTATTGTGATTCTCCTAATAATTATATTCTGCATATGATTAGTTATCATTTAAAAGCTTTTACTCGTATTATGTATCCTGAAAATTTTTCGAAGAATGCATTTTACCTTATTTTTCCTTGTAAAATGCACAAAGAATAATCTGTAAGAAGTGCTTTGTTTATCCAAAAAGTGGCTTTGATGCTATTGAATAATCGTATTTGTTCACTATAAGAAAAAAAAATGCTTAATTCCCAGTGAACGGTACGCTCCTTGTACGGTAAGCATATATACAATTATAATTAATTGTATATAATATTGTATAAAATTATATTTTGTATATAATATAATTTTATATTATATAATTATTTTAATTGTATATTGTATAGTTATATTAATTATATAAAAATAGCGTACCGTACACTGGGATACAGCCAAAAAAATTATGGTTGATTTATCTTCGCTGAAAGGTAGAATATGATAAATTGCTAGTAGGAATTTTTTAATATCATATGTATGTGTTTAAATTTTTAAAATTATAATATATTGCAAGGTATTCTTTGTCTTCGTGATCTTTTATTTGTGAAACTCGTTTTTTAGCTTAAATTATATCAGGAACTATTTTTTCCTGATAATAAATGAATTAAATTGGCCATCATAAATAAATAATGAAAGCTAAATTAAATAATAGCTCTATTGGACAATAAACTTTCTCATGTATATTTAATAAAGTAGAAATTAAAATCCTCTATAAAAGTGTTAATATAGTAAATGTTAAGTCAAAATTTTCATGTGATAGTTAATTTATTTTCTTCCTTTTTCATGCAATTTTTTTAATTAGAGTTGACACAGAAATCTTTTTGCCTTTTTAAAGGCGATTGGATTTCTTCATTTTAT
>JAPDSC010105760.1:45575-60013 GCA_026290005.1 Latrodectus geometricus | reverse complement strand
CTATAATTAATTTAAAAAAAAAATTCTGCTAAATCGTTAAAAATATAAGTATTTAACTCATGAAAAATCATTTATATTTTTCTAGTTAGGGGATGTAGACCAGGAAAAACTGTTCAGCTCACTGAAGCTGAAGTCCGTGGATTATGTCTGAAATCTAGAGAAATATTTCTTAGTCAACCTATACTTTTAGAGCTTGAAGCTCCTTTGAAAATTTGTGGTAAGTTTATCATAAATTTATCCTTTGTTAATAGAAGTTGATTGTTTTGAAAAATTTAAAAGTAACATAAAAGCTAATATTTTAATGTGTCGAGGACACATGAGAAGAATAAATGTTTTGAAACAAAAATAGTTATTTCATTTGATTAACATATTTTTTAATGATGTTTTTATGATATTTAAATTTAATATATTAAATTAATAAATAACACAAATACTAAATTTTTAAAATTAGCATAATTTATAAATGTCATGTAAAGTTTCCATGTCCTTGTATTTCTTGAAAACAATAGTGCTTATTTATTGAAATATTTATTTGAAGTTATTAACTTTGTTTATATATAAGTAAATACTTATTTAGAGTGTTAATAAATGTCAGATTTTTAAAATTGATTCTTTATAAACTTTCTTTTAAATGAACTGCTCAGATTTTCAGGGTTAAATAAATATATATATATATATAACGAGAAAATATTTTGTTTTCTTGGAATCTCATACTAGAAAAACAATTAGGATATTCTTTATTTTGTATAATTTATATCACATATCAACTATGCTATTAACAAAATATTGACTTAAATTACATTGTGAAACAAGTTTTCTCAATTTTTCTTGTATTTAAAGTTAATATTTTATTTAAATATTCTTGAGTATTTAAAAATAATAAAAAATTTTTACTTGACTCTAATTTTTTTAATGAAAGATTTGCTTTTTAAGATTAGCAAAGCAATAATTTATTAAATTGTACAATAAATTGTTATATCCTCAGTTACTACAAGTAATTAGTTTGCTGTTTTTAATACCAGGTTCCCGAGACCTTTGTGAAGACTGTTAAATTGCAGTTTGGTCCCCTTCTTCGCCAACTCATTAATTTGAAGCGCTTTTTGCACATGCTTATTAATTACTCTTTTGTTCTAGCCTTTTCATTGGTCACAATTAAGTTTCATTTTGAAATAGCAGTGTAATTTTCGCCGTAGCATCAGTTTTTTAAAGCTGCCAGGCAGGGGACCTAAAGTACATTTTCACCTTGAAGGCTTCTTTCTTACAGTATTGTTTCTAATTTGTATGACTGTTCCACCCATAAATGAAACAAGTACTTTGTGTATACCCTTGTTGCATGCTCATCACAATAAAAGTGATTTTTAGGTCTACAATTTTTTTTTTTCTTAAAGAAATATTGTACTTTCATTAAAATAGTTTCTTTATAAATATCACAACTTACTTTTTCATCCTGAAGTACATCCTAAAGGAATAGAGTATGTTTCCAGTTCAAATTAGTATTTTTTTAGCTCACCTTAGAGGCAGTTATGAAACATTACCATTCCTATCTTAGAACACAAGTCTAAAAATATCATAAAAAATGGAACATTTTATAAAACCATGTATGACAATTTTCATAAAAACTAATGAAATCTATCTTTATCGTTGATTTATATAGTATTCAATTTGCTGGTTAAGGATGTGTTTCTGTGGTATGGAAAAATATATTCCATTAGTCACATAATTCACTCTTGAAGCCTTGATCTTTAAGATATGATACTGGATGATAAACATTTATCAGTTTAAGGACAATTAGGTGGCTTTGTTACAGGAAGTGCATCATGGTAAAGCCTTAGACTTATTGCATAATTGGTGTTTGGATACTAAAAATGCTTTTTCAAGTTAACTCTTAATGAGTCTAAAAAAATAGCATGTACAAAACATCCAATTCACATATAAATATGATTCATATTTATTGGATATGGATGATAAAATTTTGTGTCTCTTAATGACTAAATCTATCTTGTTGGTGCCTATGTATTACATCATTGTATTTTAGGGGCATTTAGAAACAAAATATTTAAAAAAACAATAATATGCCATAGAACAAATATATTTAAATATAGATATCTTAAAAAGGGGCATCTCACTATGAATACTTTCACTGAAAATTTCTTAAATTGGTTAAAATTTCTGAAGAAAAAATTTTTTGTTTCATAAATTCAGAAAATCATTTATTTCCTTGTCAGTAGCGCTTAATCGTATGTGAAAATTTGTATTTTTTAAATTAAGTTTCCTTAATGTTTATTTTTTAAAAGTTATTTGTTTTAAATATTGCAAGTATAATTTTCTTTGATTTTTTTAAGGTGATATTCATGGGCAGTACACAGATCTGTTACGACTTTTTGAATATGGTGGCTTTCCTCCGGAAGCCAATTATCTTTTTCTGGGTGATTATGTTGACAGAGGCAAACAATCTCTGGAAACCATATGCTTACTCTTAGCATATAAAATCAAGTATCCTGAAAATTTTTTTCTTCTTCGAGGGAATCATGAATGTGCCAGTATTAATAGAATTTATGGTTTTTATGATGAATGTAAGTATAGGCCATAACCTAAGATGATAAACTTTTTGTAACATTCTTTTAATTAAATACTAGTTAATTGTTTGTAGTATTTACAAATATCTTAAGAAAGTCTTTTTCCCCCCCCTTCAGGCAAAAGGCGCTATAACATCAAGTTGTGGAAAACATTTACTGATTGTTTCAATTGCTTACCTATTGCAGCCATAATTGATGAAAAAATTTTCTGTTGCCATGGAGGTAATTATTTGATTAAACATTTTAAAATATTTATATTCTTATTTCATGTATCAAATTAATGAAATTTCTAGCTACTTTTTTATTGATATTCTTTGTAAGAACAAGTAGAATTTTTATTAGTGTGAAAATCAAAATGTGACTACTTGTTTCAGTGTAATTAAATAAACAACTATATAACTTTTTTTCAATTTTTTCCCTCTTCCATATTTTAATTAGTGTTTCTAGTTTTTGCATATATTTCTTAGTATATAATAAATTTAATATTTTGTTCGACAACATAGTTTTAAAAAATTTCATTTTATATTTCCTACTGTTTCTCAATCTGGATACACTTGTGAAAGCAAAAAAGTATGTTTTTAAAGTAGTTATTTATAAGACATACTTTATTATCTTAATTTAAAATACATTTCTTATCTATGATGGGTTTTGCTGTTATTTTTTTATAATAATTAATTCAAATTAATGGCAAGCACACACACAATCACACACTTTTAATAATTATTTGTTATAATGATTATAAATTTATTGAATCATTTATGACATGTTTTATTATTAAGTAAATAATTTTTCATTAAAATAACATCTATAAATTGGAATTTCTATTAATAAAATAAATATAATGTATTTCCAGGATTGTCTCCAGATTTGCAATCAATGGAGCAAATCAGAAGAATTATGAGGCCCACAGATGTTCCTGATACAGGTAAATTATTCACTTTTTTATTCACTTTTTTTTTTGATGGTTTTAAAACCATCCTAATTATCTACTAAAAAGAAATTGGTTTTCATTTTTTATTTTTTAGGTTTGCTATGTGATTTGCTATGGTCTGATCCAGATAAAGATGTTCAGGGTTGGGGTGAAAATGACCGAGGTGTGTCATTCACATTTGGTGCTGATGTTGTCAGCAAGTTTCTTAATCGTCATGATTTGGATCTCATTTGTCGAGCCCACCAGGTAAAATATTTTTCCTGATTTTGTTTTAATACATATTTTATTATGAGATGTATGAATAATAAATCATTAAAAAATCAAATATATGAATACAAAAAATTCTATCTTATCTATATATGAATTTGTTGACATAATTTACACTCCCATTTATACATATTACAAAGACTAAAAATTTCTTTTTCTCAATTTGTGAGTTATCTTTGTGCTTCACAGTAAAACCAAATTAAAACTTGCAAAGTTTAAAAAGAAAAATCTATTTTAGGTTTCCTGTTTTTTTAATGAAATGAATTTGTTTTTTAGTGTAGATATACTTCTGAAAACATAAGTAGGTTATTAAACTAGTTATTTATATATTATATAAATAATTTATTCAATTTAAAATACATTTCTTATATAGGATGTGTTTTATTTATTTATTTTATATATATATATATATATATATATAAATTTCTTCAAATTTAAAAACAAATACGCAAAGTTAAATTTTATTGTAATTTTGATATTTTATCAAATAATGGATGATTGTTATAAGAGTTAAAGTTTTTTGCAAATATTTTGTTAAACTAATTTTTACTTTTAAAATTGTTTCTCTCTCTTTTATTTCTTATTAAGTAAATATTTTTAATTGATTGTTTTGCATTTAGTGATAATTAAGAATTATAATTAAAACAAATGATTTGTAGTTGTGAAACTTTATAATAAGTAATGTATGTAAAAAAAATTAAGTCAATTTCTACTTAGATCAACAAAGAATTTCATTTTATTTATTTTTTTATTAAATTTTGTATTATCTGTTTGTGATACTAATGTTGATATTGTTAACTCAGTCTGTTTAGTTTATTGCTTTGATTATTTTTAAGCTTCAAGAAGATTAAATTTTAAAAAATATGAAGATTCCAAACCGATACTCTACCGAATTTGCCACTAAAGACAAATGATTTATTGCACTGTAATGCAGAAAGTCCTTTATAAATAATTTCCATTCATTTTTCCCCCCTTTAATTAGAAAAAAAATCTTACACTGACTGTCTTTCTCAATAATTTATTTCAAAATCACAAAGTTGAATTTTTAAAAGAAGTAATAACTCATTTACAAGATAATAAAATTAATTTAAGATTGTAAAAAATATAAAGATGGAGATTGTTACTTATTGATGCCAATAAATGACACCACAACAAAATAGTTATTTTTGTCATACGTAAAACTAAAATTAATTCAATTAATGTATTAATATTTTAAAAAATTGTATTAACATCAAGTGTCATTCACTACAAATTTATTTGAACAAGCTATAAATAGAGAGAGAAGAAAAAGTATGAACTAATGGAAGAAACTTAAAAGTAGAAATTTGCTTAAAAAATTAAAGCAGAATACTTATGAAATGAATTTATATTTCTTTAATTAATTTCTTTTAATAAAAGTAATTTAATACAAATATTAGTTATAAAACTGAGCTACATGTTAAATAAGTCTGTTTATTATGTGTGTTACTATTTAAGGTTAAAATATTAGGATTTTCATAAATTTATCTAGATATTGATACTTTTACTTGTGAGACTATTCTAATGAAAAATTTTGTAGAATGCAATTTGATTATATTTTACTTGTTTGCCTTGAGTTGCATTTTTTTCTGCCATTCTAATAAAATACTTGCAAACTTTTCTAATTTTTCTGAAAAATTTCAATTATTTTATTCAGGTCAGAATGAGATGATAAAATCTATAAGTTAACTTAATATTTTGTAAAGTATGTTAATAAATTTTTATAACCAAGTATTAATAAAAGTATTTTGTTCTCTTTTAAAATCGAATCTAGTTTTTTCATCATTAGATCAAAATATTTAAATATTCTCACTACCAAAGCAGTTTCAGAATATATTGGATAGAAAGTTCCATGGGTATTAGAAGACATGTTACTGTGAAGCATGTTACTTTATGTATATTAAAGCACAAAAATCAATGTATTTGGCATGTTTTAAATTCTCATTTTTGTGTGAAAATAGTTTTAGAACATGCCAACTATTCTCTACAAACAAGAATTTACTTAAGACTGTTATTAAAAATTCTTACTTCACTGAAAATATTTATCATGCATTTTTAAAATTTTATTCTTTATTAAATAAAGTGCCAAATTGTACTTTATAAACTAAAAAAAATATCAGAATATTACACTTTTATTATAGAATTACATTTTTATTAAATTATTTTAAACTAAGCTACATGCTAGCTATTTTCATCTGGGTATTGTTAATCATGGAAAATTAAAAATTAATTTTTATATTTCTTACCATGTGAGTTTGACAGGAAGTTATTTCTTTACCTAAAAATAACTGTTCCTTCAAATGAATTTTAATTCATTTAACTTTACTAAAGCTGAAATTGAAATTCTAAAATTTGCTATGTATCAATAAAAAAATATCTTGGATCATTTTTCTTCAATTTAACATTCTTTACAAAAAAACTATTTTGTTTTATTTTAAAAGCATCACACTTAAATTTCTAAACTATTTAATTTCTAGCTCTAGTTGAAAATTCCTCATTTATTTGCTTTACAGGTTGTTGAAGATGGCTATGAATTCTTTGCAAAGAGACAGTTGGTTACATTGTTTTCTGCACCTAATTACTGTGGAGAATTTGATAATGCTGGTGGCATGATGTCAGTGGATGAAACACTTATGTGCTCTTTCCAGGTAATTTATAGATATTGTACAAGGCAAAGTTTTATTTTATTGTTCTTCATTGTAATCTCCGATTTTTTTACATTTAATTTTTTGTTAATTTCTATATTTTAGTAAAATTAACCTGTAATGTATTAAGCAATATTTCACTAATTTTTGTTTGCATATATTAAGTTTTTAGTCTCCTTATTTAAAGTCAATACAAATTCAGAATATGCAGAAAATATATGCATAGCTTAATGAAGAGTAAAGTATTTTTGAAGTAAATCCATTTGAGATATTATAAAGGGCATTCTGATAATGCACACTTTATGCTAACTTATTTCATTTTGTTCTAGATTTTTACTCAGTAGCATGCATGTGGAGATACAGTGATCAAGCCACAACTCCAAGATTCTAATTTATTTTCCTCTTTTTAAACTGCATGTGTCTCAATTTGGCATAAGTATTAATGCACATTTGAAATTGCTGAATTTTCAAATTTTGGGTTTCCTCGCTCTTACTATTTTCTGTTAAATACAAATACTCTTGTTTAGAAATTGAATATGCATTTATGATATATACTTTTTTTCATTACAATCTTTTAATCTTTAAGTCCTTTTAAAGAATTCTTTTAATGATTGTTTTCACAGTTACTGATATAAGTTCATATACTACAAAATTTAAAATTATATAATGCATAAGAAAGCAGTATGCATAAAAACATGTAGAAATTACCAATTTGATTTCTGTTATTTTATTGCATTTTTCAACACATTTGAATTTTATCCTCTTTGTTTTTATGCTTTTTTTTATCTTAGTTGAAACATATCTGTAATTTTTTTTTTTAGATATAAACTTTATTTCTTATATTTAGATTTATTTAATTTACCATTTATCATGGCTGCTATATTATTTTGAAATGCTTGATAACTAAACAGTTAATGTGTTGGTGGAAGATGAATAAAATCGTGAATGGATGATGTCTAAAAATCATTGGAATTATAGCGATACAAAATAGAGTATCGAAATTACTACTTTAGTATAAACTCAATCAGGCCTAAGGACTTGGAAGTGAATGAAAACGATTTGTAGTTGGAATATTTATATAAAAATTGGAATATTTATATAAAAATTTTAAAAATATTTTTAAGTGATCTTTTGCTTTTATTTTCATCTCTAATTAAATTAGTTTACTGCACATACATACTTAAATTCTCTCTTACAATGCCATCTTTAAACATTGAAAAATGATTTAAAAAACTGAAAATCTAACCATTTAATTGTGTTAAGGAAGTTTCTTACATCTTAAATTTTCTCAGATATATTCATTACGGATTTTTTATTGCTATAATTTGGCATCAAAAATTATGTTGATAAATGATATTTTGGTATATATTTCTATTATTATCAGCTAAAGTAATTGATTTGCATTGTACTTTCAGATTTTAAAACCTTCAGAAAAGAAAGCCAAATATCAGTATGGTGGTTTGAATTCAGGCAGACCTGTTACTCCACCTCGTGGGCCTGTGAAAAAGAAGTAGCCTCTTCACATGTACAGTTACTTCCATTTTGCTTCTATATTTCTTTTCTATATAAATTTGTATAAATTCCTTCAAGCTCTCGATCATGCTTTGTTACAGCTTATTGCCTGGATGCACAAACTTCCTTTCGTGTAAAGTATCGTTGAAGACTACCAGTTATGTAACAAGAAACTAAAGGACTGAGTTCTTTAGTACTTATATAAGATTTAATTAACTGATAATCTCTTTCAGTTTCACTATTTTAGTAAATTCTGTATAATTGAGAATCAGTAATGTTTTTATTTTACTTTTCACTAGATTGTATTTTTGTGCATTTATAAAGTAGTTTTGATAATTTATTTAGATTTTGCATTTTTTAAAAAATAAATTATATGATTAAGGAATAGCATATTATTCCTGAGCTTGCATATAACCTTGATGATAATACAGATGACAGAATGTATCTATCGTTTTACTTGGATTTATAATCCTTTTAAAAAATTAACCTTTCCATCAAACAACTTTTCTTTCTTGGTTTTGTGTATTCATTGTGTACATTTTTCATTTACATTAATCTTCTGTAAATGTTTTTGTTTCATGTTTTAGTTAATAAACTTTTATGTGTCATGTCATTTTATTTTCTTCTTTACCTGAAAGTATCCAATAATTCTCATCTGTTGGAAGCTGGTAATTTAAATCCTAAATAGAAAACCACTAAACTCACACCTCGAGTTAGAGGATTCCGGCCATATATATTATGTAAGAGCTAACAACTTATTTGTTTTAGTAATGCAGTTGTATGACCTGTCTTTTCTTTTAGATTATTAATCCATAGGTAATATACCAATTAAAGTGAATTTTATCCTTTTATCCCATGCCATATTTTCTGACATTTAAGAAAAGTACAATTTTTCTTTCGCATTGATGTTTAATGAATTAGATACTGGAAATGAATAAAATTTGTGAAAAATTTTTGTTGTGTGAATTTATTATAGAATAAATAATATTAGTTTTTTCTTTTTTCATTTAAAAAGCTTTCCATAATAGTTGTTAAATATGAGAAATGATTTTAGGTTGTATGAGAATAAAATCTTACTCTAGTATAAATCTATTTACCGAGGAAGTACATGTGCATTTTTTATATAGATAAAGCCAAATTCCAAGTTGCTTCGTTACATAATAGTTTGTATGATTTAAAATAATCTATGTAGAATACCTACAGTTTTCTCTTCTAATTTATATCTAGTATGATGATGGAAACTTCAATTGAAAAAGAAATTAAGATTTATTATTTTGTTGCTATGCAAACTGAATTTAACCCCTTAAGTACTCAATTTTTTTACCAGAAATGCTTCCAAAAAAGGTGTATTTTTTATTGCATGTAATTACCTTACTTAATAGAATAAAAAAAAATCTTTTTTCACTTCCAATGCTTTAATAGTTTTAGAACACAACCTAACCCCTATATATTTGTTCTCAAGTTCACTTTACAAGCAGTTTTTTATACTCATCAATTATCTTCCACAAGCTCACTCATGAGAGAAAAATCAATGAATGTTTCATAAAATTGTAGAACATCAGAAGTGTCATCAAATTGCATGTGCCAAGAAGGAATATTCAGAGCTGAACTCACTGCATGAGTAATCTGAGGAATAATCAATTAGAAATATCTAGATCTGAAGGTAGTTTATCTTACAAGAAAGTACTTTAGTCGTTTATTCCATCCATAACTTTTTTAAGAAAAGGTTTTAAATTCCCAAGCATTGACTACAGTAGAACAAAAATTTCAAAGAAATATTCCTGCTGCAAAGAAAAACCTTTATGAAAAGCATTTCAGATGCATGGACAAGCCGCATCGTTGAAAAATATTAATACTAAATCGTCTCTTTATAATAATGAAAAATATGGACAAACCCATTGAGGCCAATTTTTGGTGGCACATACACTGAGGGGTTAATCTCACCTTTTTTATACTATTTGTTATTTAAGCAATTTCAGGATATTGAATTGCTTAATATTACCTTAAATATATCCTTATAAAAGTACATATTTTTATTTTGAAAAAAGTTTTTCTTATCCACGTTTTAACTAAAGTGTTTTTCTTAATTCTTGTGGGTTGAAATGAGAGGCAATAAAGCATGCATTGTTTACAAATGATATTAATATTTTTCTTTTAAGAATGATGTAATTAATCATATACATATATAATAGTGTATTAAAATAGTATTATATATAATAGAGGGTAAGTAACCAGTGTTACCTCATTCACATTTTCAGCTCTAAAAGGATATATTATCTGACTAGCTAAATTTGGAATAATGTAGAAAAAAACTTATTGTTTTCTTTTAAATTGAAAAAACTGATTTTAAATAACTAAGATATTCATTCATTTAAGTTTTTTTTAGTTTTAGAATTTAAAACTAAACCACTAAGAAAATTGTTCTGCTTAAAGAATCAAGAATTTCATATTTATTTTAGTTTTAAATCTGACAAATATGTTGATTAAATTTTTTTAATTAAATAGCATTTTTAAAAAGAGGCATGTGTTTTAAAATTCATTCAAATGTTATCAATACATTTATTAAAAGTGTATGCAGAAACTTCCATTAATTTGATTACAGTTCTCAGTTTTTTTTTTTTTTTTTTAAACATATTCTGATAGGATTATATCAGGATATTTATTATTTTTTGGGGGGAAATCAATTTTATATTTGTATTTCATGCATTTAACTATCTGTATTCAAAATAATTTGTGACAAATTTTATTCTGAGGTTTGAAACAAAAAATACCATTAAAATATAACATGGAGAATCTTATATTTTTATTTTAAATTCTATTAGAACATAAATTTTGAAGTGTAAAATTTTTAGGTGACTATATTGAATTTAAAGATAGTTGCTGATTATTTAAATTGTTATGTCTGTAAAAAAATGAAGACTAAATCATACAATTTATTTGCATTGTTTTGTTCTAAATCTTGCAATGTGTTTTATATATAAAAATAAATATTTCTATATAAAAATATTTTATTTATCAAATTAAGTTAATCATATGAATATTTAAAATCAAAATGTGCTGGATATAATACTGTGGGTGCCTTGACTTATGCTAAAGTGAAATTTTTGAAGTTTGAAATTCTTGTTTGGTCAAACTTAAATTTTTTTTTTTTTTTTTATGTGAAACACATTCAAAATAAATATTTCTTAATTACATTAAATATGGAATTGGATTAATTTTTATGAACCCATTAACTACATGGTAGAATTTCAGTTGATTAATTTTTTATTAAGATACAATTTTTTTTTTTCATTTTAGTTTATTCTGTAAAAATAGCTTTTAAATTTGGATTACTAATTTGTAAATTACGTTCATTTAAAGCTCTTGATTTGTTTCTCATACTTTGAATTTTTATAAAAATTATCTTCAAAATTAAATTTTTTTCATTTTTTAAATAAAATATATAAAGAATTATATACTGGTTTTATGTCCATGATGAATGCAAAATAAAGGTTCATGAAATTAGTTTATTAATATTTTTCCCTTCTCTAAACACTATATATTTCAAAATTTTCTTATCAAATTTTACTGTGAGTCATTCTTAATGGCAAAAGATAGGGGTACTTCTGTAGAGGAAATGTTTTTTTATAAAATAAGTTTTTCTGTTGTCATGTGTTAAAAAGAAATTTTCGGCAGATTAAGTTTATATTCTCTGTAATTCAATTAAGAGGTTTCTACTATATTTAAATATACTTCACATAATATATACAGATCTTTTGAAAGTAACCGAAATATGGATTTAACTTAACAATAGCAACTTATAGTGAGAAGGAAATATTTTAGTTCTACAGAGAGAAATATGTTTGATTATAGTTTATTATAAAATTTTAATTTTGACAACTTACAAATTATATAAAGATAAGAAAAATTTTGCAAGCGTGCATAACAATTATTTTTAGGCTTAATAAATTAGATTCCAGACATTGCAAAATTGGACATTTCCCGTTGGCTGAATATTTCATAAAATGTACCAATTCTCCAAATCATTTGTCAAGTAAGGCATAGTAAAAAAAAAAATTAAGTTTTTCTCCAAAACTTTATTTTTTATAATAAAATAAACCTAATAGTTTTTATGGATTTTTTTTATTAGCACTTTAGTCAATCTTCAAAGGCTTGCAAACGTGATCATGTGTTAAAAAAAAAAGTTTTTTTTTTTGGAAGATCATTCCAAATTCTTTTTTATTTATTTTTATGTAAATTATTTTATTCTGTTCAGACGAGTTGGGATGATTTGCTACAATAAGCAAGCATTGACTTACATTACAATTACTAAGAACTACAGTAAACTTCTAATTATCTGCTAAACTGAATGGCATGATTATGTATAATTTATGAAAAAAGAATCAACACAAAATTGAAAGATAAACACATTCAGTAGCTACTACACACTGACTTGAAAAATAACTAATTCACTATTTTTAAACTTATAATTTTCTACAAAAAATTAATTTTTTCTTCTCTAGCATTACTGTAACATTAATGCATCATTTGGGGGATTGCAATAATCTGGAGTTAACAGTATGGAATTTTTTTTAAAAAAATTGCACTTAATGGCATTTATAGCTTAAAATAAATTCAATCATATTTAAATAAAGAAAAATTGATGTTAAAAAGCTACCAATAAAAATAGTTTTAAAAAAAAATTACCACAATTATTTACAGACACCATATTACCAATTGATATTGTATTACTGAATCTGATTAATTCATTTTAATGATTGTTAAATTTCAATATACAAGTAGCCCTCATACAACACGGTTTCGCTATAACGTGATGAGAAAACTACAAATCCTTTGTACATGCAACACTATGTACTTCTACAGCCGCGGCGAGGCTTGTTGTACTAAAGATGCAGCGTTGCGGAAATGTATGAAGATCCTTAACCGTACTTGTAGCCAAAGCTTCATATTGGCACGCACGAGGCGATAGATCTGATGCGTATTAGGTATCCCAAGGCATGAACCGGCCACCAACGGGGACTGTTAAGTTATAAGAGTTTTCTGCGCTGTCTTGCCCTTAGACAAATTTACGACCGGATCAAGTGGCCGACGCGACTTTGTGTACGATGTCACTCCACAAATTGCGGGAAGGGGGGGACGGTTGCTCCTCTTACCGGGGCCTGTGTCCCTCATAGGACATTGGGGTACGCCCAGTCAGGGTGGAAACATTCAGTTGCTCCTTAATAATTAGGCAATGTCTACAATAGTTCTAGTTTAAGATGCGTGTTTGTTTTCCGCGAGGAGTCAGTCAGTTTTCCATGTGGTTTTACCTACGTTTACTTTCATTCCCGTGACCTAAAAACAACAGTGTCTCACGCTGCTAGTCGGTAGTCTACGTCTAGCCACGGTGTGTTAAAGAATAATTTTTTCATATTTAAGACATTAAGCTTCAGCCCCAAGCAATGTCAGATAAAATTAAAACACCGTTCAAGAGGAAATTTATTTCTTTAGAAGCAAAGATACAAGTCTTGTATCGTTTATTGAAAGGAGAAAAAGCATCCCACATTGGGAAAAGCCTTAATTTGAATGAAGGAACATCAAGAAAAATGAAAAAGAAACCAGAAGTTCAGTTGGCGCAGGATCTTCGACATCCGCCAAATGTTCAGCTCGCCCCAAAGCGCTAATAATTGAAAAATGGAAAAGGCACTTAGCATCTGGATTGATGATTGTTGTCAAAAAAGATGGCAATAACATTAAACAAAAAGAACTAAAAATTCACAACCATCTTAAAGAACAAGGAGAATGCACTGCCAACCCAGATTTTGTGGCGAGTAATGGCTGGTTTGAAAAATTCAAAAAGCGTTTTGCAATTCATAGCATAAGAATCCAGGGAGAGTCTGCATCAGCTGTTTATGAAGCCGCTCGGACGTATCCAGAGAAAATTCAAAATTTATAGCCGAGCAAAGATACACCGAGGCTCAGGTTTTCAATGCCGATGAAACTGGACTTAGGTGGGAAAAAAATGCCCAGTAAAACCTTTATCTCGAAAAAAGAAAAAACTGCACCCGGATTTAAGGTGTCCAAAGATAGTCTAAGGCTCTTTTTGTGCAGTAATGCATCGGGGGACTTCATGACAAAACCCTTGCTAGTTTATAGATCGTTGAATCCTCATGCACTGAAAGACGTAAATAAAAATATCTTGCTGGTATACTGGAAAGCAAACCCAAGAGCTTGGGTAACAGGAAATTTATTTAAAGATTGGTTTTCAAATTGTTTTGTGCCAAGCGTTGAGCGTTACCCAGATAGCAAACAACGTCCAATGAACATCCCTCGGACATCCAAAACATCCAACAAAAGAGTATGTTTGGCAAAACTATATTTTTTTGAGTACGACATGAATTTAAAAGGGATTTTCAAGGGTTATACGACTGCTATGAAGACAGTACATATAGTCTAAAGGTAAGTTATGTCAATACGTTAGATCAATACGAATTGATAAGTTTTAAAATA
>JAPDSC010105760.1:18927-34478 GCA_026290005.1 Latrodectus geometricus | reverse complement strand
CAATATGTGCCAAATCACGTCCAATATGTGCCAAATCACGTCCGTCTCGGAGGTCTATGGGATGACCTACGTACGTGTTACTTCCGGACATTGGTACGTGCGGAGAATGTCCGTAAGACGTCGCTGCACCCCTACCGGACGTCCTCTTAAGTCCAGGTGGACGTAAGAGGACGTTCTCCGAACATCCTGAGGACCACTGTTTGCTATCTGGGGAACATTGCACGTTACATTTCTGGTGTGTTACGACCCGTGGCTTTACCCTTTATTCGAGCCCTGCGAAACCCTACGTTTAAGCAGGATAATGCCCGACCGCATGTTGCCGGTATTGTACGGACCTTCCTTGATACGGAACATGTTCGGCTGTTGCTCTGGCCAGCACGTTCTCCAGATCTTTCACCAATAGAAAATGTCTGGTCAATGGTTGCCGAGCGACTGGCTCGTCACCAAACGCCAGTCACTACGGCTGATGAACTGTGGCATCGTGTTGAAGCTGCATGGGTATCTGTACCTGTAGATGCAATCCAATCTCTGTTTGACTCAATGCCCAAGCGTATAACTGCTGTTATTACTGCCAGAGGTGGTTGTTCTGGGTACTGATTTCTCAGGATCTATCCGGCCAAACTTTTTGAAAATTTAATCACTTGTTATTTCTAGTATAATATATTTGTCCAATAAATATCATTTTGTTATCGACATTTCTTCCTGGTGTAGCAATTTTAATGGCCAGTAGTGTATATGCATAATGAATGCCAAGTTGGCGGATGAATTATTATCTCTGTTGTAGTGTTTCGGATTAGTCTTTAAAACTGCAGATTCAGAACCAATCAATCCTCGTGTACAGAAAATAACTCCAGATAGACTTCTAACTCAAACAACATAAGTAAGAAAAGAGTCCATATACATGCATTGATTTCTGATTTGATTTAAATGTTAAATATAATTTAACTAACCGCTTACTTGTCGTTATCCTTGGCGAACTTTTCATCAATTAAACAATTCAGAGTGAAGTGAAAATGGAATATTGTCATCCACACAGTTCAGTGGTACTTTTTTTATATTTTGAGAGAATCAAATCCTGATATGAATATTTGTAAAAATAAGGAGAAATGAAACTAATTTCTTTTTTAAACTTTCTATGTAAAACTGAAGAAAGAAAATTATAAAATTAATTTAAAAAAAAAAAAAAACCCGTAACGTTTAACATTTGAAATTATGTTTACAAAATAGAACACAGTTTAAAAAATAAAAAAAGAATAGTTCAGTTATAAAAATTAATTTGCTCTATTCAGATAACTATAAAGTAAATAAACATATTTTTATTCTAGAATTTATACAAATGTAAATTCTAATAAATATATGCACTATTTTAATGCTTTTAAAGGATAAAATATTAGATGATTTAAAATATAAACATTGAAATATATATACACCCATAACTCTCTGAGTGTTACATGTTCCTATATTCATTTAAACAAGATATTTTAATTATTCTTTTGTGCAAATATGTCCAAAATAACACTGGTGTTGAAATAGTTTGTTTTAATAGTAGTGTACAAACTCAGTATTTTATGTTTCATGAATTAATAATAAACAATTACATTCAAGAACATTGAAAACAGCCCATCAAGAAGGAAGAATGGTATAAAAGTGAAACTTTTCTAATAAATAAGCAAATAAGTACAATGACATCCGATACACAAATGATCTGAGTTTGGTGCCCATGCGCATAATTACACACCAGGCAGTGGTTCTTCAATCAGGAAGTGGGTCCAATATAGACGGGTGTAGAATGGAAGATTCAGAAACGTGATGATCATATGCCGATGCTAGGAGGACTATTTATAGTTTACTATAATAAACGAAGAATGCCAGAAAGGCTAGTGAGATATCTCGCACAAATAAGTCAATTTAAGAGAAACCTCATCACTGCCTTGAAAACCGCAGGCTGGTCGGCATGCTATGTTGCTTACCAGATCGATAGTTCGAAATGCTATGTCTAGGATGACCAGAAAGTGACGAGGCGAGGTGGCAAGTGCTCAAGGATCATATTGTGACTTGTTCCACGATACACGCAGATGTAAGGATGGCAGTTCCACAAACCTTTTCCAGACGCTTTGCGGAAGCGAATCTGCTATCCAAGTGCACGTGCCTTAACATGGCAACATCAGAGATTCACCTACAGTAACGTGGAATGCCACAGGTTGACAAAAATTTAAGTTTAGTGATAGATCCCGATTCATTTTGGGGTGATAACGGAGATGATAACCACGAACGAATGTGGAGGCACCCTGGTAAACGGTGCACTTCAATCCAAACTATTGAACCCCACATTGCCTGCACAACATGTGTAATGGCCTGGGTAGTCATATCCTACGATAACCGGTACACTCTAGTTGCTGTTCGGGGAACCCTAACAAGCTAGCTTTATGTTGATGAAATTCTACGCCATGTGGAACCTTTCCTAAATGGTGTTTGAGGGGCAATTTTGCAGCAAGATAATGCTTATTTAAATACAGCTCAAGTTGCTGAAGACTTCCTCTGTCATGTTCAGTCTCATCCATGGCTCGCTCCTTTAACGTATCCCCGATAGAGCCTATCATGGATCAGCTAAAACACCAGATGCTGTCGTTTCACTATGTACATGATTTAGAAATGGATGTTCAATATCTAATATCATGTTCAATTTCTAATCATTTCGATCACGGACAATGCATTGAACCAGTAGGTGGTCCGACGCGCTGTTGAGGTTGCATTGCATTTATCTAATTGTATATACCAGGGGTGGCCAAACTTTTGGGATCCGGGGTCTACTCCACATTTAGAAAATCGAAGGTGGTCTAAAAAGGGCAGAACTAAATTGACTTACATATTTACTTTCAGTAACAAGAAAATATAGTAAATTATGTAATTTTTCTAAAAAAAATACTTAATATTAATGTTTACAAAATAAAAATTTACTGATGAAAATAATCTAAGTATTCATATATCCAAAACTGACCATCCTATTCACTTCGTTTAGTTGAAATTAGAAACTGTATATCTGCGACAAGTTTATCATATTGTGGCTGGTATAAACTTATTGCAATGCATAAACACGAAATAAAATGTTCATCTGTTAAATGCGACCAATGTCTGTTTTTTGTTCATGTTTGAAGAAGCAGATTCGCAAAGATACCACGATCCAAAGTATGATTTCAAATACAAAATCAATTTGTAAATATTTGGAAGCGTTTTCTCAGAAATTAATTTTCAAAAATCAGTATCGCTTAATATTCTCTGGATTTAAGAAATATATCGAATCTTAATTTAATAATTTCTCCCTCGACTGTGACTGATGTGATATTTATTAAATGTCCTATTTTTTCAGATACTCCAACAATGTTGACATTTTCATTAAATGGAAATATCATAAAATTGAGTATTTCTTTCAACCTAATTAAGTCAGAGAATCTTTTTTCAAATTCTTGAAACAAAATAAGTATTAAGCGAAATCTTCGAAGTCTCGGTTTGGATTATAGATGCATTCTTCCTCCAAGTTTTTGAAGTTTCAAAATTCGTGTTTTCTTAATTGAGATGCATACCTTTCTATAGTTTTTTCGAATGTTTTAATCGTGCTCATCATGTCCGTTTTAGGTTTTAAATCGTAAACCTTTAATCCTAAATCAATAAATCGTAAATCTTTGCACAGTTTAGATTTTAAAGCGTAGACTGTAGTAAATTTTTATTTGAAATAATTCATTAACTCTATGTCATAAGTCATAAATTAAATTGTTAATATCCGAGGCCATTATCGGGATGGTCGCTGGACTACCTAAAATGTCTTCGCGGTCTACCAGTCGACCGCGGTCGACGTCTTGGCCACCCCTGGTATATACTTTCATTGTCTTTATTTTGGGATCAAGTGTCTCACATCTGTACCATTATGAGAATTAAATTTTAATTCAATCCCATGCTTTATTCTTGGTGCGTTGCTTTCAATATTACTGAGTTTGTATTGATTTGTGTGGTTCCCTTGTTTCAATGATGCCACCATCTTTAAATATGCAAATAAATGTCATTCAACAATTCCAATTTTCTTAATGCCAAAACCTTCAATTTTTAGGATTTTCCGTTTTGTTAGGCATAAACTTCTATTTTTTAACAAATAGTATTACTAGATTGCAAAGCCAATATAAGTATTTGTGTAGAAAGAATTGTATTAATATTTGATACCCTTCTATAAGATATCTAAGAACATTGAGACAGAATTTTTTTATATTAATCTGTAATTTCCAAAAGAACAAGAGAATACTGAATCTGTTTTCTTCTGCAAATAGATGATTATAGATTAAACACTTTCATCATTAGGATTAAAGTTATGTTGATATTTTTGAAAGATACATTTACTAAATTTTATTTTGGTTCATATTTTTGCATTTTTCTTTTTACCATGTTTGAAATATTATTTCAAAATTCTAAATTGATATTCAAGATAAATTTAATTCTTGGATTGGTGAATATTTATAAATATATCTATAAAGAAAAACAAAGTGTTAAGTGTTTTGTTTTCCAACACATAATCTTGAAAAGGTCTTATATGGAAACAACAAAAATAAGATTCTTTATAAATTATAGTTGATTATATATTTAAACAAAAAATCTTAAATATATATATGTTTACATTACAAAGAACATATGAATTGCTAAAAATAATTCATTTTAGTGTATATAATTAAGATGATCTTAAGTACTCTTTTCTTTGAATTATTAGATCATTTTGTAAATTAAAAATCATCACTGTATTATATTAAGTTTTTTTTTTAAATAGTAATTAACTTAAAAAATCCTAATTTGTTCGGTGCTGATTTAGGGAAATATTATGAAAGCCTATTACGTATAGGCTTTCATGACTTAGTAGATGTTAGTATCTCTTCCTCATAATGTCTCAAGTGGTCTGACTTAACTGTCCTGGCATTATCTGTTGAATGTTTTCAATAATTTTTTGTACTCTTAATACTTATTTTATAAATTTGAATCCTATATAAATTTAAACAGCTTATGAATGAATAAATGAGAAAATAAAAATTAAGATTTAATTTTTTATCCTATAAAAGCATTATAACTCATTATATTTTAATTATACCAAAAGCATTATATGCTATTTACAGTTCATTTTCACTGAATACAACCCCATTGATCAATGAATCTGCAAAGTTCAGGAAATTTGATTTGGAATATAACCACAGCTTAGAAGTTAACTATGTATTACACAACGTAATTTTGTAGGTACTTTTTATTTATTTGACTAAATTCATTTTGCAAAATCAGAAAAAGCATATCAGATTAAATTTCTCTTTTAACAAAATAATGTTATAATTCAAAAATGGACCTGAACTATTAATAAACTATAAGATCATTATGATACATTATATATAGAGCATTATACACTGTCTACCAATAAGTATTTGGACACCTGTGATAGGAAAGAAAAACTAACTTTATTCAAAATCAATAGTTGGTAGAGCCTCTATGAGAGGCAATTACAGCATGAACCCTCCGGGGCCATACTTTCCACAAGTCTTTGTATTACAGCTAGTGGTATTGTCTTCCACTCGGCTTGCAGTAAACATACAAGTTTCTTCGCTGATTTTGGACGGGTAGTGCACCCCTTAATTTGGCGATAAAACTTTATTACAATTATTCTTATTGTCTTCCACTCGGTTTGGAGTAGACATAGTTCCTTTACCGATTTTAGACAGGTAGTACATCCCTTAAAATGGTGATCCAACTCGTTCCAGAGGTTCTCGATAGAGTCCAGGTCTAGACAGGCCAGTCCATTTGATGAACTCTGTTGGCACCATAACAAGCCTTGGTTAACCTCGAAACATGACAACTAGCATTGTCGTCCTGAAAGTAACAGGGGTGCAACCCGTAAAACTGCCACAACATAGGAAGCACATTGTCATCCAAAATGATGCAGTAGGTATCAGCTTTGAGTTTACCATGAATGGGGACCAAGGGTCCCAGTCCATACCAGGAGAAAAACCCCCAGATTATAATTCAACCTCCTCCGGACTTGACTGTTGGCACAATGCATTCTGGCAGGAGATGTTCTCTAATCATACCCAGACCCTGCCATCCGAATGGTAAAGAACCATGATTCTTCACTCCTAAGAACCCGTTTCCACTGATCTACGGTCCAATTTCGGTATGCTTTGCACCACAGTAACCGAGCAGCACGGTTGGACTTTGTGATCAAAGGCTTATGGGCAACAGCACGACCATGAAAACCAGGCAGATGTGCTTCCTTACGGATGGTATTCATTGAAACAATACTGCCGAATGTCTATTGAAACTCCTCGTGGATGAAGGCCATCGGTTGGGTGCGGTTCTTCCTAATTTCTCTGGTCTGCACTCGTCTGTCTCTATATCCCAGTTTCGTTGGTCTGCCGACTCGAGGCATATTCGGACAATCATCGCTCACCTTCCACTTCTTAATCACATAGACCACTGTCGATTTTGGGTGCTTCAAGTCACTAGATATGTCACTTAAGGATCAGCCATGTTTGTGATCCCCTGTAATTTTATCTTTCTCGAAATCAGAGAGCTCCGAACTGCACAGCATCTTGAATAATGCTGATGCTGTTTCCTACACGATATATACCGGCGGAGGCCGTGACGTATCTCAGGACCACTGATTTCGCCATTTGCATAAGTGTCCAATTACTTATTGGTAGATAGTGTATATAATGACCTTTCACTTACAATGGATTTAGCTAAGTTTTTCATTTGCACCTCTAGAATTCAGGGAATGAGTTCCCCCTCTAGTTTTGTAGGCTACCTCATCGTGGCGAGGGGATATCATTGGTTGGAATAAGCGAAGTTCGTCGGGAGTGTATATTCATGGTAAGATCAGCCATTGCGTGAAGGATATTTCATTATGCCCAGCTAAAGCCTACAGTTGTCTAAGTTAAATCAGTTTTCTAACATTGGTGTTACTGAGGCTGTCCTTTTCCGCTACACATGAGTCATGAAGATTTCTAATGCATGGATTCGTTGACTTCGTCAAATATATTCCTAGACATGGAGATAAGTTACAACAACAAGGGAATGTATTATTTATATTAATTAGTATAAGTGGGTAACTGTTAACAGCTAACAGTATCGTAATACTGACAATTTACAAACTAAACTTTGAAGAATTTCATATTTGTGAACCCATTTTCATGCATCTTTCGTTTATTTCATTTTCTGATTTTTAAAAATTTTAAATTTCTCAAAAATAAACTTTTTTTATTTTTGAGAAATTTAGATCGATTGAAGAATCGTAAACCATTTGAATTGTGAATCAATAATTGCTTTGCTAGTGTCGGAATCCGTTTGGAAATAATTCACGTGAAGTTTCGTCCTCTTTATGTATTCTTTGCCTTACAAATTATGCATCAGACTATAATAAATTAATTCTGTTAATGAGGTTTTCACTTGCAGCAATTGTTGCAAGCTCAAATATCACAGTAACTTTCACAAGAACTGATTATAATTTGAAATCATCTTTACAAATTGATATTTTTGGAGTAGTCATTTGACAATCTATGTTTGAAATGGTGGTTTCTAAAAGAGTGACTTCTAATTCATTTTAGCTTGCAGTACTTATTAAAAACTCTCATTAACTGCGCTAAAAAAATTTACTTCAGCACCAAGCAAAATAAGAACATTTACCTGACTTGAGAGAAGATGAGTTACTTATTGATGGATGTATTTTGTTTAATAAACCCATCACTGTTCCAATTTTATATCAGGACATTTTGAATGAGGACTTATATGTAATTTGTTCTAAAACAGCATCAGAGAATTAAATTATTGCAAATTATAATGAATGAAAAAGAAATTTTAGATTATAAACAAGAAATATATTAATGTTGGGCTTTGATCGGCTGCAAAACATGCAGATTAATGACTAAAAATGTTGGTGGTACATTTTAGGGAAAAGCAGTTGTAAATGCTTCACATGGAAAAAATCGAAAAACGTATTGCCTATTAGAAACATTCTTTTAAATATAAAATAAATTATTCCAAGATAAAATAAAATTTCCAGATTTTTCCTTAATAAAATGAAGGTAAGAACGACTTTTAAATATGAAAAGGAAAGAAAATTTATAAGGAAAGAGCAGTTTGGAAAATAGTTTAAATTTCTAAGAGTTAATTTTTCATTTTTAGAAGCTTCAATTTTAAAAATTATTTTACCAGCCCCAATGAGTTCTCCAATGAATTAGCGTCTACTTAATCAATGCCAGGTACAATTTACTTAGTATGAAATAGAGTGAATTTTGTGTGGCAACATTATTATCATCTTCCATTTATTCTGATTTTTTGTTACTTTATAACTTGGGAATCTTTGCCGGTTAATCGTATTATTGTATGTGAGTAATTATAATTAATTATTTTTGAATGTGTATTACTTTGAAAACTTATGAGTTTGAAAGCTTCATATAGCTCAATTTTTTGTTTTTAATGTTTTTCGTTTTATATGTGTTTAAGTTAACTTTATGTATGTGTTTGCTTGTTCATGGCGCGAAAACACCTGCAGATTACTATTATTAAAGTATTTAACATGATAAAGATTATTTTTCTCCTTATATGTAATCTGTAAACCATGTTTCTTATTTATTTGTTTCTATCGAATTATGTATATAAAATAATTTTATACTGGTAAATGCCATTTCGATGTATAAATCAAACAGTGTAATGTTTTTCCTTTTTACAATTGTTATAGGTGTTTTCAGTGAAACTAATACTTAATTTTAAATTCAGTTTTCATTAATATCAGTTTAATGTAGTTTTAAAAGCATTCCCGGGAAAATGACATTTCCTGATTTTAATGATAAATATTTGTTAGGCTTAGTACCTATGTAATTAAAACCAATTGTTGTGATTGATAATTGTTTACCTAAAATTTCAACGGAATAAAAGATTGTTATATTAAAGTTTAAAATAAAACAGTCTGGTTTTTCTTGTTACCTTTAAATTTGCAAAGGATTATTCATAACATATTTAATCACTATCTAATATTTTAACAATCTAAAGAAGCAAATCCTTATAAATTAATATCTGGAATATTTGTGTGTTATTTTTATGCAATTGGTTTTATACATTTTTTATTTTTGTTTGATTAAATAAAATTTTTTCATTTTAAGGATTAAAATTTTATAAACAAATTAATGAAGGCATTTTAAATGAATACTTTATTCAAAATTGCTGATTATTGTAAATAATAAAAATGATTGTAACAAGCTTTATTTAGCTTCTTATGTGTTTTTAAAAATATAAATGTTTTTAAGTACTATTAAGTTTAAATTTTGGTTATATATATATATATATATATATATATATATATATATATATATATAAAGCCTTTTAGTTTTAATTTTAATGTTTTAGTAATTTATTATAACATGTACTAAATTAATATTTAAATTTTTTGTTAATTTGTTAAAAAAAACTAGTTGTACAGGTTCGGCGTTATTTCCACTTTTCATGTGAAGTGTGCACTGTTATCTGACCAACCTAAATTATGTCACTATGAGCAGTATCCAGTTACTACAAACTCATTGTGCTTCAATTTCAACTTTGCAATCTCAGAAATATTTGGCACTTTTTATTGCTCGTAAAGCACCTAGTCTTAAACTAGTTATTTACTTTTGTTTATACTTCTCAGTCTCTTTATATTTTTTAAATATTGATTATCATTTATTCAAATGATTTAGGTAATGAGTTCAGAATGCAATTTTGTTAACACGTTAATAGATTTTTGTTATGTATTCAATTTTCATATTTAATCCCATTTTTTAGGTGAAAATTTTTTATTGTACTGTTTATGTTTTATTTAATATGTGTAATGTTAATAATTTGTCAGATTTACATGAAAAATTTGAAAATAGATGTAGTAAAAGAACTTACTATATTGAAGATAAACTAACTTAGAATTATGGAATTTAGTTAGGAAAAACAATTTTTCCTAATTCAACACTACATTGAAGTTTCCAAGTAAAGAAATACGAAAGTAGAGAAACTAATATATAGCAGGACAACCATGTTAATTAATCAGTTTGTTGATCTTAACAAATTAATTTAATAACTCCTTCTTAATAAATATGAACAATGTTATTATTTTTTTGTTTCATAAATAGTTGTATAGCAGTGTTTTCACATTATGAACAAGTGATTTAAGTTTGTCAAAATGACATACATTTAAAGAAAAGGTATCCAAATTTATTTAATTTTAATAACTTATTTTGCTGTTGATATATTGCTGTTATTGATACTATTACCTATGTGAATAAGTATTGTTAAATGAATGGTATCTTTGTTTATGTTATTTGAGTGTTGAATAATTTTGTTTAATATTTTTATGTTAAAAAGATTTTAATTTTCTCAATTTCATATCCTATAAAAGTTTATTATTATTTTTATTTTATTTAAATAGATTTAAACATATTGATTATTTTTATTTTATTTAAATAGATTTTGAAAGGAGATACATTTTAAAGCTAACTATGACTGCCCCTGTAAGTATATTTGCTTTATTTTACTATAATTAATAAATGTACTAATATTTTAAAATTTTACTCAAATATATTTTAAATTTTTTTTGTGTAAATGTTAAAAGTATTTTTATTATAAAAAGTATTATTAAAAAATATATATTTTAAAAAATCCAAATCCTTTTTCAGTATAAATATAAAATTCTTGTGTATTGTACATTTAGCAATTAGTTTATGTACTATATTGAATGCATAAAATATCGTTTATATTGAATATTGTCTAACAAACATTCCGATTTTTTATAAAATTGTTGTACTAAGGCAGTGATTCTCAACCACTGTGCTGTGGCACTTTTGTGTGCCACCCAATTTTAGAAATACATATTGTAAAAATTATATTTTTATTATTATGAGTAACATTTGCTTATGTCAAAGAAAAGTACTCTGTACAAGGCTTGCTTTTACACTTAAGTATCATATTTTTTGTAGTTAAAAACTTGTCTTCTGTAATTGTGACCTTTCATAAAGTTAAATATTTGCCCAACATTAAGAACTTATGGTACTTGCATATTATCCCGTCAGCCATATCACCGAAAACATTTTCGTTTAACAATTCAATTTAGCAACTTGTAAATTAAAAATAAAGTTTTCATCTATTTGTTTCAATGAAAATGTAATTAAACTATTCTGCTTTTCCTTCTCACTTTATGAAAAGAATTATTAAAGATTGCACAATCCTATGCATTTTTATGGCAATAAAATTCAATGCGATAATACATAAGTACCAAAATTTAAAGTTCCTCATTATCTATAATTACAATTTTTTATGTCTTATTTGTGTGAATTCAAATTTTCTGTATTAAAAAAAAAAAAAATTGAGATTTAATAAGTAGAAAACTATGAGAGTAATATTGTGTCTCATTTTTACAACCAAATAAAAAAATCATCAAAAACATCAAGCACAAGTTTCTTATTAAATGTATTGTTACATTGTAATGTATAAACTATTGTTGTTTTTGTAGTATATATTTTATTGCATTCAAAATTATTATCATATGTTACACAGTGTATTATTGGTAAGTAAACTTCTAATATTTTGTGTACCACAACAAAAAAAGGTTGAGAACCACTGTATGTTAGGCTTTATGTAGTAAATTTAAAATCTAAATCTCCTCTACTTAAAATATTTACATAACTGTTAACTTACTTAAAACAGTTTAGCTAAATTGTTTTTTTTTTTTTTATCTTCAATCAAAGTGAATAGTATTTTATTAACTTTTAGCTTTGAAATAAAAATATATTTACTGGGATTAATTTATTTTTTTCTACTAAAGCGTACAAAATTATTTGTTGGCCATCTTCCTGATGGATGTACTAATGAAGAATTGCAAGCACTTTTTGAAAAATATGGCACAGTCAAGGAATGTGATGTTATAAACAAGTATGGATTTGTGGTGAGTATTTTGTCCATTTTTTTATTCATGGGTATCTTATTTTGTTGGAATAAAATCCTCATATTTGTGAATGTTAAAATGGATTTTCAATTATGTATTAAATATTCAAACAAACTGAACTCTGTGGTATGACAACCCAATGAGGGCTGAGGCTTACATTACCTATATCTGTTTTCATGACTGAGGTTTTTTGGAATGAAAAGCCCAGTTGTCAGCCAAATGCAAAACCCTTGTACTTAACTCCCAAGCATGTTTAATACTCAAGTTTTATCAACAGGGAAGAAAGGCTGATTCGACATTGCCAGCCCAAAGATCAAATCTGTGATCTATGTTTTAATAGTGTGAAGTGCTACACACCTATTCTATGGAACTACAAATATTAAAACGATATTGGGAAAATTATATATATATATGAACATGTAATTCCACTTATTTTTTATTAAAAATATTTGATTCAAGTATTGTTTATTGTTTTCAATTTATTGATTGGTTAAGTGAAGTTTTTAATGATAAATAAGAGTAAGAATTACTAATATGTTTTAATGTAATAAACATTTTTTAATACTTCGCCTGAGATTATCTAAAATCTAATGAACAATATAAATTTTTATCTTCATGTAATAACACTTCTTAAAAGTCCTAATATTGGTATTAGTAAAAGATTTCTAGTATTTTTATTGTAAGAAATGTAGTGAGATGCATTAAATGTTAATTAAAAAGTACATGTTTATTTTGTTAAATTTCTTGTTAAACTAATGAAAAATGTAATTTTTTTTGTTTATATTTACTATCATTTTATGTCATTAAAAGCTTTTAAGTATTTTTAAAGTTTACAAATAATAAAGAATAAGGATAAAAAAATGCGTACTGAATAAAATGTTAAAAATTGTCTAATATTTTAGCATGAAAATGTTTAAGTTTATTTTTCAAAGGTTTTCCTATTTATTACTTTATATTGATGTAACAACAGTAAAAATATTTAAGTAACTGTTAAAGTTACGACATATTTTTCAAAAGTATTCTTTTAGGTTTTTTTTTTTTATTCATAGCATGAAAAAATCTAGTATTTTTCGGATTGTGTGAAATTTTGTTTACATTTACAGTTATTGAAAATGTAATTGAGGTAAATACAAGTGTAGAGAAATTTTTATTGACATTTTATTGTAACAAAGTTGGGAAATAAAATTATTTAGTTTTGAAGAGTAATACACTGAGTTAAATTTTACTTTTAAATTTTATTGATTGGCTGTTTTTAGAGGTATAGAATAAATTATAAAAACATTATAAAAAATAGGTGTTGACATTCAAAATGTCAACACCTATTTTTTATAATGGACATAAGATATTTTTAACATGATTTCAATGATTTTATATTTTATCTGTTAATAAAATTTGCCCCTCTTGGACAGTATTAAAAAAAAAAAAAAAAAAAACGGATGAGTGATAGGAAGTGAAACAATTTTTCTGTTTTATAAATTTTACACATGACTTCTTATAACTACAATGACATACTATCTTATACTATATCTATATACTGAAACATACTATCTTGACAGAAATATATTGAACCTTGGCTTAATGGCATATAACTTCTGAACTTGTGCAGAATATATAAAGATCATCTATTGGATCAGAAATGTTTTCAAAATTCATCTGTAATTGTTTATCACTCACTTTTAAATTTGGTACATGCTAGAACTAATTGTGAAATACCTACTAATTAGTTGTCTGGATTCCATTAGTCTTCAATGAAAGGTTGTGTCCAAACAAAGATTAGTTATATGTGAAATTACCTGCTTTAAATTTATGTGTCAGTTCCCATATAGCTCTTGTAGTGCATGATCCTTGGTGTTACCCCACAAATCTTATGTTACATGCACAATATCTCTGTAGTGTTTGGTCTGTTCAGGTAAAATATTTTCTATTTCCCAAAACATTGTTTTCTTCCTTGCATCATATAGCTCACAAAGCAAGCAAGATGTATAGCAAACTTTCACAGCTTTTCTCCCTGCTGCTATTTTTTTATATCATGACCACCTGATTAACTACAAAATTATCTGTACCATAATCTCTGATTTTGGAACAAAATGAGTGACTTCTGTCATTATCAGTCAGTGTGTAGTCTGATATTAAAAAAAGAAAGTCCTACTTTGGTAAATGCTCTATAATTTCCTCTTTTGTAGTCAATTTATGGAAGTGATTTCCATGTCACCCTGTTTATATTTTTTTTTTGCTATGGACATCACAATCCAATAAACTTGCTGTTGCCATTAGTTGCAATTGATAAAAAATTTTTTCAATATTCTGAAATATATGTTTATAAGTTTATCTCTATAGTACAATTAGTCATACATAATTATTTTATTATTCAGATTTTATATATAATTCTTATTAAAATTTTTGAGGGTTGTAATTTTTTTTGTACTGTAACTTTTCATCTTGTTATAATAGTAAAGATATTTCTTTAGTAAAATGTGTGCAACTAAAAAAAGTTTATTGAAATTAATATATTTTAGTTTTATGTGAACGTTGTTGAGTCTTATTTATAGAATCGTGTTTACAAATATTTTATAAACTGTAATTGATTAATTGGGAACTCCTGCTTATTTTATGTTATTCAAGTTGACTAATGTATGTCTTAATTTCAAAAATATTAGCATCAAAACAACTGCAGAAATTTATTATTAAAAATATATTTTAATTAGACATTGTCAACATTTCTTATTTTGCTTCTATTTTCAATTTTAAAATCTTGTGTGTTTATATTGACTTAACTTCAACCCTTATTATTGAAGTATTTAAAGAAAACTGTAAATTTAATTTATTATATTTTTGTAAATTTTAATTATTTCATGTATTTTGTACTGTATGTAAAGTCAATCTATATCACATAAGACAGATAGTCAATATTTCTTTGGTTTTTAAATTAGCTATCAAAAAATAGTTTAGATGAATGATCAAATTTAAATACATGCCTGTATTTTTCAAGGTCATTATTAACTGAATTAAAAAAATTTTTTAAAATGTTTTACAAAAAAAAAAAAAGTTTTAGGTTTTTTTTTTTATTTTCCGCAAATGAAATTTATAAGTTAAACAATTAAATGTGATTTAAATTGACAGTTAGGATTAATTATTTAATTTAGATTGTGTTAATAATTTCCTTACATTTTAAATTAAAATTTTAATGGTATTCTTTTAATTGAATTTTGCATGTGATGCATATTAGTTTAATAAACAGAAATTTACTACAAGTACTAAAAGATATTTAATCCTTTCGCGACTTTTTTTTTTTTTTTTTTTTTTTTTTTTTAACAGAACAATTTTGGTTGCATAAACTATGAGTAGGGCACACTAGAATGCTAAAACTAAGATGTTATATTTTTAGGAAAATTTTAAACACTGATTTAGGACCGGGACTTATGTGTCCCATCAGTCCTGACAGAGAAGCGTTTCTGTCCCAAAAGAATTTTTTGAAATTTGCTTGGGACGTATGTGTCCCGTTAGGCGCGAAAGGGTTAAAATGACCTTACAGAAATAACATTAATGATAGCTAAACTTAAGAAAATAAGAACTTATT
>JAPDSC010105760.1:0-18917 GCA_026290005.1 Latrodectus geometricus | reverse complement strand
TGAGCTCACAAGATTAGTGAAAGTGTTTCATTTCTTCCTTATCTTATTTATATAGAAAACTTACAATAATTTGTTTCATATGGCAAAAATCAGAGTTTAAACATGATTCAACTAATTATTTTTCAGCACATGAGCACCTCTGAAGAAGCTGAAGATGCTATAAAAGCTCTTAACAATTATAATTTTAGAGGCTCTTCTCTCAGTGTAGAGGTAATATATACTTAATACATTTCTAATTTGATTTCAAGATTTAAATGTAGGTAATGGTATAGCTTTTTACTAAATCAATAATTCCATTTTAAATGTACCAATTTATTTTTAGTTGTGTTAGTTACAGTGAAAAAAGGATATTGTAGAAATAAATTGAAATTTTAGTAAAATCAATTTTAATTGTGATTATTTTTTACATTTTTAGCTGCTATTTATTTTGTATGTTCTTAGCAGTTATTCTCTAGGGGCTAACATTATCAGTTTTAGCGCTGCGAAGAGCTGACGTTAGATTAACTCGCCTTCGTATCGGACACACACACATTTCACACATAGACATTTGTTCCTTAGCGAATTAAATCCTTGGTGTGATGAACCATAGTATGTTATATATAATTTCATGTCATGATTTTAACAACTAATGTTTACATTTTTTTAAAACTGATTTTATAACATTAAGGATTTGTTGGGGGAACCACCCCACATAAACCTTTTTGAGATCAATAGGCTTTTTAAATTTTTATTTAATAGTTTATGTATATATGGTTATAAAATTTATAGTTTTTCTTTTACTTACTATTTTAATGTATATTAGATTTTAATGCCATTGTATACAAAATTTTTTGTTTTTTAAAGAGCTTCTTTTTTACTGTTTGGGTTTAAAATAAATAAATAAAAATAATAATAAAATCTTAGGCTTGGCCCAGCATGTCCTGTTTTGGACCTTGTGCCATAAAACCCAACCAACCAACCTCTAGGGGCTATTTATTTAACAATTTACACATACAGATATATAAAAACATATAAAATTTGGTTTCTCAATAACTACTTTCAATTAACAAATATTCACGTCAATTGAAATTTAATATTTTGGGAATAGACAGATTTAATAGATTTTAAAATTTTTAATTAGGAGCATAAGAAATACCTTCATCAACATTTAGTGTATGCTTTCCTAAATAATTGTCTTAAAACTTTTTCATTTAAGAATTTTACATATTTATAAATTGTATACATTAATTTATTTCTTGCTGTAGGTGGAAAAATTAAATTTTATTCTCTATTTGCATTCATTGGACTGTGGTATCATAAATCAATTTCCCCATAGAGGAATAATAATAAATTTTTCATAATTTATTTCTGATTGTTTATTATGTTTGTCATTTTTTTGTTTCAAAAATGATAACAATTTGCCAAATTGCATTATAAAATTGACATAAAATACTGAAATTATATATGTGCATAAATTTTTTATTTATAGCGATCAAAAAGTAAATTGCATCCTGAGCCTGGTGCACCAGGGCGTGCCAAAGGAGGCATACAAAGGTAATATTTGTTTCAGTCACTTTTTAAGTTGCCAATTCATAGTATTTTATAGCAATTCCTCTTAGCAACTTCTGAAGCAGATTGTCAATTTTCTTGAGAATCTGAAAAAAATTAACCTTTACAGATTGTATGCCTGCATCTTTTTGAAGTGTTATAAAATGTATGCAAAAAAGTAGAATTCTACTGCTGCAGAATTAATTAATGGATTAAAATACTCATGGGAATGATTATATAGAGAGAGGTATTTCTATATCTGAAAAAAAGTTCTAATTAAAAATATTCTTGTATATCAAAACATATTTAGAAATATTTACTTCACTTTTAAAAATATTGTCGTGATTTATTATAAATTCCAATATTCACGAAATAAAATATCTAAATTCTAAAAAGATGAGTATCAGGAAAGAAAAGTGCAAGTAAAAGGAAATTTACAAAAAAGTAAAATAAAATTATGGAAAAATTCTTAAATTATTTGTAAGAGCTGGCTTTAAAAAAAAAAAAAAATTAATTTTAATGATTTGTGTTTATAGGGACATCAAAGAAGTATACTAGTTATTTATGTTTGGATCAAAAAATTTGAAATTTATAATTTTTTTTTTTTTTTTTTTTTAGTTCATGTGGTGTTCTGGAAAAAACTTGCTGTCTGAAAATTTAGTGATAAAAGCAAAATTCGTTTACAAATTTAAGTGCAAATCATAGAAAAGATTGTTTTCTATTATTCATTAGGAAACTACAAAAGGTTTTAAGTTAATAATTTTTGCTTTGAAGTTAATACTGCAATCGTAGTTGCATTTTTTAAAAAAATATTTTCAGCTTGTGGAAAAGTCTTAGCTAGTTAACTCAGCCCAATAGTTTTAAATAATGTCTGTTTGAAAATTGTGCTGAAAATGTATAAGAATTTAAAATAATTTTAATGGTAAGGTTTCTTTCTATGAGCAATTGAATGATGTGATATTTAAGGTTTTAATGTAAATTAAAAAGTTATTTACAAAATTGTGAGAAATAAGAAGAGAATGTTATTTCCTTATTTTCTTGTATTTATTTAATTACTTTAGTTTAATGAAACCTCTATCATTTTAATGTTAATTATATGAATTATTTCTCATTTTTAAACCTTACTTTTAATTGTTTTGGTAAAAGCTGTTGAAATTTTTAGTAAAATGTTTTCTGCAATTTGAAATTTATATAAGACTTCCTATATTTTGCAGAAACCGAGATGGATATGGTGGGCGGCCCCCACGTGGAGCATATTCCAATGGATATGGGCGCTTTGATGGCCCCCCATATGGTGGAAGGGCTGATTATTATGCTGATCGATATGGTGGTGGTATGAGCCCCAGAATGAGACCATATCCATCACCCTATGACAGAGCACCCATGGGACCACCTAGAGATGATTATTATGCTAGACCTTCGCCATACTCTCTGCCATCTCGTGACCCTTATGCTAGGCCTTCTCCTATTCCACCCAGAGATTTGTATGAAAGAAGAGTGGCATCGTATCCATCTGCTAGTGACTACCTGTATTCTCGTAGATCACCTCCACCACCACCTGCCCAAATGTCTGCAGTTAGCAGGTTAGTTGTTAGAAATTAAAATTTATAGTATTGGATTGGTTTTATTTTTTAAAGTACTTGTTTAGCTGATTTCTGTAAGTTTATTGAATTTTGAATGATGACTTCATATTTGTTTCTTTAGGTCATCCTACTGGTCAGGGGATTATTATGGAGAATCGTGAGTACAGTTCTTATTTTTCTCTTCTGCTGAATAGTCTTCAAACTTTGTGGCCAATCTCTTGATCTAAGCAAACATTTAATTCACTTGTGGAATAAATTCATCCTTTCTCAGTATATATAAGTTTGCCAAATATTCACCATTTAATTGTTAATATGTATAAGTTTTAGTTTATGTGCACCAAGTTTAAGGTTTGGAAATTCAGTTGCGTTAAAATAATGAAGCAAATTCATAAAAATTATAAGACATTTTAAGAAATTTAAGTGATAGGGTTTATTCATATTTATGTCTATAAATAAAATTAAAATTATTTACTACAGTAATTATTTCATTTGAATTTTATTTTTAAAATGCATTTGGAATTTTTAATTAGGAATGTGATTGAGATCATGATTTATGGAATAAAACGTCAACAAAGAAAATAAGATTCCATTGAATATTTTTAATTTAAAAAGTTCAATATTTAGATGATAAAACATTTTTTGAAATTATGTTCAGTTTATAATTTTTAATTTAAAAATAAAAACTTAATTCATAATTTTTCTTAAATATTTTGGAATATGTTAGTTTGCATTTTACACAGAGAAAAATGGTTTCATGAATTATAACTATGAAAGAAAGAGGGGATATTTTTTATAAAGTTTGTGAATTACTTATTACTTTTATTTGAACTATGAATATTGAAATCAGAATTTCCTAGTAAATTAAATATCAAGATAATTCAAATAGATGTATTTTGCTTTATTTCATGTAAAAACTTGGAGAGTAATAGATTGAGAGTTAAAAATTGATAGGATAAAAATCTAATAAATTTTGTTCTTTCTTTCTTTATTTATCTAATTATTTGCAAGTGTGGAAAACTTGCTTGGTGGAATTTTGGGATCATTACTAGTAATATATCTAATTCAACATAAAAGTATCTTTAAAAAATTACTCATCATAAGTTTGACCCATTTAAAAAACATTAAGCTGTTCAGATTCTAAAACATTCAATTAATTTTTTAAAAAATAACCTTATAAACATGCTAATTCTTAAACATATTATACATTAGTTTTTCAAAGTTATTTTATGTGTATGAAATTATACATGTATGTATACCTACAAAATTATGTACATTATTCAGCATTAATGGTTAACAATATTTTGTACACTTGAATTTTTTACATGCTTGCAGATTCTGAATTGCTAACAATTTTTAATTGATTCTGTCTTTAATTTATCATGTATTGAGAGTTTTAAGTTTCACAAATATGCAAATAAACAAAAAATGCAGAATTTACAGTTAAACTAAATTTAAATATTTATTAAAATATTACTGTTTAATATTAAAAATATTACAAACTAAATATAAAGTGCTCAATTTAGTTTTGGGTGTAACATTAAATTTATTCTACTTTTAAATAATCTAATTTACTTAAGAATCTCTTTGATACACATTGAAAATTTATTGTGGAATAAAAATGGCCTTTGTTTGGAGACTTCTCACTTTTAAATTTTTTGACTTTGCTCCTGTGTGTTCTTTTAGATTTTAGACTAACTTTAATGAAGTAAGCTGTCTGATTTGCTCTTAACTATTCTTTAACTCACTGTAATTTACAGATCAGCCAAAGGCTATTATGGTGAATATCCTCTATAAAAAGAATGCAACTTCTTGAAAATAGGTAACATTTTATGCAAACAGCAAATGCTCTTTATTTAAGTAATACATGGATGTACACAATGTACTTTATTAAGTAAGCCATTGGGGTAAATTAGTACTGTTAATATTTGTATTGTTTACTCCTACTCATAAAGAAATTATATGAAAAATTTTAAAACAAATTATTACATTTAAGGAATAAATTAACGCATTTAATAACATTAAATTTTGGATTTTTAAAGAGAAAAATTATTTTTAATTTATAACAAAGTATATTGCTAGAATGAAACATTTAATTACTTTTAAAAATTACTTGGATAATTTTACAAATATTTTTCTAAATTTCAATTTTTTTTTCAATGAATGTAACCATCTGTAATTTTAGCTGAAGTAAATATAAAAGTAATCTTAATTCTTAAAAAAAAGAAAAGAAAAAAAGAGGGACACATTTTAGCAACATAACATTAGTAATGCAATTATTTAAAATAATATCTAATCAAATTTGAATAGTTTTTTTAAATACTGAAAAAATGATTAAATTTTTCTTTTATAAAATTTTTTAACTCATTCAAACTTAGAGAAAGTTTGATTTAAATAGCTATTTCATCCTGATTATGCAATTAAAATGTAGTTATAGTTATAATATATTATCAAACCAATTATCAAAACAAAAAATATTTAACTGTTGCCAAATAGGCAACTTTTCAGATCATTCTTCTCTAGAAGAAATTACTGAAAATGTGTTTAAAAAGTTCAGCAATTTGCTATTTCATTTTCGAAATGTTGAATTGCATTTTGGTATCTTTATATGCCTGATGTATTTTTCTTTTCTTTTTTTTTCTTAGGCCTTCACGAACTCCTTTGTCTGCTACAAGAAGACCATATTTTTGAAGATAAAAGCTGCAATTTTAAAAGTGCACTTTTTTACTGTTAATTTTGTATTTAAAAGTTGACACAAATGCATTCAAACATTTTGACATAATTTTTAAGACATCATTGAATACATATTTTTGAGTTCTCATCACAATATTGTTGAATTAACAGTGTTTACACAATCAAAATTATTTCTGCATTATTTATAATGAAGAATTCATTTAAATGTTCTATTCTCAGAGAATATATCAAGAGACACTCAATATTTTTATATCAAGTCTTTAATGAATTGAATCTAAGAATGTATATTAAAATCTGATAGTATGTGGCCTTCGATATTATCTATAAGTTAAGATGTATGTTTCAAATACTTTTAAAAAACTTGTTACAGTCTATAGCAAAGTATGTTGTACCTTATTGAATATAAAATTCCCAATGTTTTGATAATTCCATGTACTATAATCTTATTAATTTATATATACAAATTTTCTTTTATTGGTATTGCATATGGCATCACTCATTAAAATATCATCTTGTTCCATGTGTAATGTTTTCTTTAGTAAACATATCATTATAAATTTACTAAAAAATTTTATTTTATTTAACCATGAAATACTTTTTTAGAGGAGTAATGATACTTTGTTAATGTACATTAATTTCTTAAGTAAATTTAAATGTTAATAAAGGGAATTGCTTTTAATGAATAATGATCTTTGTTGTCTTATAAAAATTTCAATATATATTGCAGTTTGTGCATATTTAAATATAAATGTTTCGTTGGAATCTAAGAAGTTAATTTTTGTTTAATAAGAAAGCTTGATTAATTAAATATATTAACCTAGAACATATTTATAAAAACATTAACCAAATGTTAAATTTATGTAGATTATACTCCATTGTGAAATGGATTATTTTCTATATGTATTTTTAAGAAACATTCTTTTTGACACTTCTAATTTTCACTCTATTGAATTATTTGAAAAAAGTTTCTACATTTAAAATTCAAATCTTGGAGCAATCATTAATCTTGATTTGTGAACTTCCAGTCATCATTAAATCAATACCGATAATTTGTATTAAACAAATTTCATGGATAGTTCTCAATAATATTAAAATGTAATTTTAGTAGAAAACAAATATTTCAAGTGAAATAATTCTTTCATATAGTAAAATAGGAAGTGTAACAACTGCTATACAAATATTCATAAATTTGAATTATGCAATCTTGCAGTTTTATTAAATAATGTCTAACTCATATTTATTTATTAAGGAAACTTAAATTTCAAAAAACTCACTTATTAGCATTTATTTTTAAAGCTAAAAAGTTTGCAAATTTTTGTTTAAGGTATAGTTCTTTTGATATGTGGATAACTGTTTCAGTAACTATTTCTAAGCTTTAATTTCAGTAGTTAAAAATGTTGCTTGAAATGACTAAATTCAGTCAATTGTCGAAATATATTGATTTCAGCTTTTGGAAATTTCTGTTTGTCTCGATATTTTAAAGTTTTCTTCACATTGCATCAATGAAATGCTTGGTGATGAAATTTTCCACCCTTATCAAGCAAATTTAAAAGGGGTTCTGCTAGCAAGAGTAAATTTTACTATTAAAATTAACTCTTGATGGCAAAAGCGGTTTTACTACAATTTTATTATTTAAAGTTATTAATATTTGAATAGGAATGAGCATGATCTATGTTCATTTCTATTTCAAGGCCAAATATAGGACAAATAAATATAGCTTATCCTTTTAAATTGGGAAATTTTATGTTTCTATGGAATTATAGCATGTAGGTTTTGTGCATGTTAAATTTCTACTGTTTGATTTCCTAGTATTTTAATTTTTGTAACCTGAATATGGCCTGTCATGGATGAAAACTTACTCATATGCCAACACCTAGATACCTAAAAATATAACAAGTTTAGTAATAAGTAGTAAATTGTAAGATCACATGATGTAGGATGTCAGATAAACAGTATCTCAAGTAAAAAAAAAAAAAAAATTATGCACGGATATAATGGTATATCATTGATGAGGTATATGCAAATACTAATAACTATGAGTAGGGGTTGGTGGGTTTTTATTTTTACTGATAAAAAATTTTGCTCTTTCAAATAACAATTGCATATGACATCACACACACGAATATTTAAGTATACTTTTTAAATATCTGTTTAAATTACAACAGCAGCAATGATAAGTTTTTATTTTGTTTTCCCTTTTTTTGCGCCAATTTAAATTACAATTTAATTAAATAAAAATTACAGGGCTCGGAGTTGTCCAGATATTCCTTAAATTCCTAATTTTTTAAAAAACGTCTTGAAATGTCCTTATTTTGCGAAATAAATCCTGGAATTCCTTAATTTTTTATTATATTCCTTTGAAAGTTTAATTTTAATTAATTATTTTATATTTTTCAGTAGTAAATTTTTCTTTTAATTGCTTTCTATGCAAAAAGAAAGAGAAATTCTTTTCCCCTTTTTTGTTCTCTTTCAAACAGGAAATATGGTTGCCAAACATTCGTCTCTGCTTTATTTTCGGCCATTGGTCACAAATGTCTGACATCAAAAAAATTTAGGTTTGGGTTAACCATTAAATTCTATTATCTGCCTTTACAGTCAAAAGATTCTATTTTTAGTATTTATACAAGTATTTATAATGATGGCCAAATTGTGAGAATTATTTGCCTATGTTGATGCGCATGTGTGAAATGTTTAACGCGCCATTTTGAACGATTTTCATGGGTGTTTTGAAGGACGTTTACATGCAAGTTTAGAATTTATTTTTTGAAAATAATTAATTTTCTTTTAAAAATGCCAAGGAAAATGAAATTTTCTGATAAATGATTAGAACTGCAAGATGGGAATAAATGCCTAATTAAGACATGGTGCCGAAGTGATGACGATGTTCATTCTGCCGAGTGCTTCGTATGCAAAAGCAAAGTCGGTGTTTTAAATATGGATTTTAGACAAGTGCTTGCTCATGCAGATGGATTAAAACACAAGAAAGCTATGAGCTGTTACAAGAATCAAACACTATTTACTATCAAGTCATCAACTTCATCTGAATTCTCGATATCGACTGTAGTAGTGAATAACAAATCGTGGCTTCCCAAAACGGCATTAGAGAAAACCATTAAAGCTGAAACCATTTTAGTTTTGGTGGCAATAAAAAATTATTCTTTTTCATCTTTGAAAGATTCAGCTAACATTTATGGAGAAATTTTTGACTATTCCTTCGTACAAAAAAATCTCAAATTATTTGATAAAAAAAAAAAAAAAAAGTCAGATATATGATTAATTTTGAACTAGCTCCATATTTCAAAACGTCTTTGTTTCAGAATATCGGCACTTCATACTTTGTTTTACTTCTTGATGTAACTACTACAAAACAAAGAAACAGTTGGATATTTACATCTGATATTGGTCTGATAAACAAGGAAAAAATGTCATTTGTTACCTCGAATCATATTTTTTAGCACATGCTAAAACCAATAAAATTTTATTAAATTTTATTGAAAATAATGGTTTGAATTTAAAAAAAAATTAATGCACTTGTCAATAGATGGACCAAGAGTTGATTTAGCTGTTTTAAAGCAAATAAGTAGTGAATTGATTAAGAGCAAAGTTTACCATTACTAATTGATTTGGGTATATGTTGCTTACATATAGTCCTTGGAGCACTACGTAAGGGTATTGATAAAATTGATTGTATTATTGATGGATTTGCTGTAGATATCAAATTTTCAAACTATCTCCAGCAAGAAGGGAAGATATCATTCCTTACAGTTGGAAATACTGGAAGAAACCTAATCTAGACTTAATTTCTTTCATCATGTTTAGAGAAGTTGGTTAATTTTCAACTGATCCCAAGTTGCTTACTTTGGGGTCAGTTTGTGAGAGCATCGATGAGCAATATGATGTTCTAAAAGAATATTTTATTGTTAAAGTACCTAAAGAGTTGAAATATCCTTTTTCTGATAGACATCTTCTGATTATAAAATATTTGAAAGACCCTAAAACTGTTGTGACAAAGGAGAGAGCTTTATTGGAATTAACAGTTCAAAGTTTATTTATTTGTCATGATGTTATTGTAATGCATGGCAATTCTGTATCCTCCATTCCATAAACCAAAGAAATGCTGTGTTATATTCAGAAATCTCATGCAGAATATGCATCATATATTCAAAAATCAAAAGATGCAACACAATTAGAAAAGAAAGGAGCATTAAGACATAAGAAGTACTTGTGAAAAAAAAAATCACACTTGTTAGAAAAATTAATGAATTTGAGAAAGAAAAGAAAAATTTGCTTGATAATAAGTGTACAACTCATAAACTTTTGGATGATGCAAATAAAAAAATAGCATGTGCTATTAGTGATGATAATGAGTGGTGTGAAAATTGGACTAATGATGCTGTCTGCTGCTAATACAGAGATTGCATCTGTAAATGATAAGTTAAAAAAAGTGCCGTATTACCGGAATTAAATGCTAATGCATCCAGTTCAAAATGAACATTATTAGTTATACATATAAATTCACTATAATATAAAGCATTTATCATGTAACTTATTAATTTTTAGAAAATGTTCAGTATAAAAAATTTAAATTTCTGTATCATTTTTCATATTTTTGTATTAAAAAATTCAGAATTTATTAAATAGTATACTATTTTCTAAAATGTGTTATATTCATAAAACGGAAATTAGTATATAAAAGTAACATTGGTTTTGATTAATTATTGCCATATGACCTGAAAAATGTCCTGATATTTCTTGAAAATATTGTCCTGAAAAAAAATTTTCAGTACTCCTAGCCCTGAAATTAGTTTAATACAAATTGCCAATTTAAATTACGTAAAGCTTATAGAACTTTTGAATGTATAATTAGTAGTTAACACTTTAAAGGAGATGGAAAGACTATGTGCATGAGGACTTTGCCATCCTAAAAGTAAAGAACTGGAGATCAATTGCTGGGAGAAAGGCAAATTGGGAAAAGCTTCTGAGGAAGGCCCACAAATGGCTGTCGTGCCAATGCTAATGAATTAATAATTAAATATCTATTGAAACATAACACAGAATATGTTTTTGTGTATATTATCTGTATTTGTCTAAATTCTCTCTCCAAAATATTCAACCCCAAATAAAATTTTTCAATGGAGAAAGACTCGATTGATTGCTGAAAAAGTAAACTGAACAAATTTGTAATCAGTTAACAATTTTTTTTTATAATTTCTCGAGTAATAAAATTGTGTATTAGCTCTTGAGTTCATAAGTAGTTCACAAATGATTACTTGTATAAATTTTTCCCTGTTTTGTTTTATATGCTCTATTTATACCCCACAGATGTTAACCCTTATATATATATATATTTGCAGCACATGATCATTCCTAATTTACATTTTGAGTATTTCTAACTCTTATTCAATTGATGGCTCTTAATATGAAGTAAAGGGAAATTTACTTCATATTAAAATTTATTGTATATTAGTTTCATTATAAAATATACAAAAAGTTCTTTATGTGCTTAAGTGTAATTTAAAAGTTTTTTCACAGTCAGTCACTCAATTTTTACAGCTTTTTAAATGGGAAATAGTTTATTCTAGATTACTACTAATCATTTGTAGTTTAAATAGAAAACTTAACATAACCAATGAAAATTCTTAATTTTTTTTACAAGTTCTTTCCTAATAGACAATCTGTACAGTTATTTTAGTATTCTGCTGATTTCAAGTCCTGCAGTATTGCTTATACATGAATAATATTTAAGAAAAACAGACTTGTTTTTATGGAGCTCTCAATTTGTAAACACTCAGAATTTTACGAACTATTGGCTGGACCCTAACATTTTCATGTAGATGCAATAATTTTACTTTTCATTCACAGATTTTTGAAAAAGATTTTATAAATATTTATGCAATTTTCTTTGCGTATATATATTTTTTTTATTGTGTTTGCTTTTAAAATTATTTCGATAGAAACCTGAATTGTAGATAATAAACTGCAATATTGAAAATTAATTAGTGTAATGAATAAGTAGTTTCGATTCTAAAATCGAAATTAAAGATATCTTTAAGAATCTTGATTTATGTCAGACTTGAATAGGTGCAAGCCTCTGATATAATTCGACTGTATTATTTTGAAAAAATCTGAAATTTAAATTGCGTAATCTAACTTTCGACTTTGCATCTGAGTGTAATCAATAGTATCAAATTAAAAAATTCAGAAAGAATACACCAATTCCTCATATTGCAATCTAAACTATTGATTCTGTTGGAATTATGTGCTAAAAAGTGACCATTGCGATATGTATATTTTTTTATTTTGTATATAATACTAAGATATTAAAAATTATCAACAAATTCTTGGAGTTATTAAGTAAAAGAAGTCTCGATTAATTTTTTGAACCACTTAATGGTTAAATTCACAAAACCTTTTGACACCTGAAAATGTGCTTATATGCATCATAATTTAATACTTTTACCCTAATTGCTACTTAATAGAAATTCTGGCAGAACTCCCAACACTTTTATGTGGGGAAAAAAAGAAAAGTTTCAAAATACCTAGTACTTCTCTAAAAATATCTTTCCTTAAGTAAATAAAGATCATGAAAATTTCTCTGTTTTTCTAATAACATCAGATTAAGTGGCTTTAAAGAAATATCAAAATCAGTATTAGAATTTTTCTTGTATTCAGTATTAGAAATATTAAATAGCTTTTCAGAATTAAATGTTACTTGAATGAAAAAATTCAATTTCATCTGTAGTTACATATATATTTTCTGAAATTTATACATTTTCCTTTGAGTAATAAACCTGATTAAAATGTATTAATAAGTGAATTTTTCTCCATTTTTTTTCTTACAACTCATTAATAAGACATAAGTTTATGAACTTTTTTCTGTGAAATAATTTTTTTTTCTTCCTATTAAATTAAAAAGATATATTTAATATTAAAAATATAAAAGATATATTCCAATTCTGAAGCTTTTAATTATTATTAAAAAATGTATTATTTTTAATAATAATTAAAAGCTTCAGAATTGGAAACTGTACTGAGCAAAATGAATTTATTTGCAATTAAATTTATACCAACATATAAGTATTGATTTATATATAATTAATGAGCTAATAGTTTTCATATCAGCAATTACATTTTTATCTGTTTCTCGTGAACATGTGTTTAAATATAACATCAGTGCTCATTAAAAAAAGATTTAAAGACCTGAGTTTAAAGTATATCCGTGTTCTTGTTTATTATTTGTATGTTTTGGCAGTGTTTTAGTCATTAAATAAAGAGACACTCAATGGAAGGCTCATATACCTTTATTTCTGCTTTACTTATTTGAAGTCTATGCTATTTTCTAACATTTTTCACTTGTGACATATGTAGTAAATCACAAAACAGACTTAATATACATAAAAAATATCAACAAAGGAGAATAAAAACAAGGTAATAATCTCTCAGTTATATCTCTCCCTGGACGCGCCGTACCACGACGGCTTTCAAATAGACAGCAATGTTTTAGAAAAAAGCACTTGGAACATTAAGACACAGTTGTTGGGAAGATTGTTTTTGTCTCGAATATTTGTTCTGTATCTTTCACAATAAAAATATTGTCAAGTATGTTATATCCAAAAAAAAATCCCTTGTTTCATTAAATTTGTATCAAAGATTAGTCTTAAATAGAATGTGACTGACAAATCGAATAGTATAAATGGTTTGCCCTCAATTTGTTAATATTAAAGTTTCAACAATAGATGTGTGTGTGTACATTTAATGAAATCGAAAGTTTATTAAATCTTAGTTGGTCTTTTTTAATGTTTTATAGTTTTTAATAAATTTCATAAAGAATAGGATATTTTATTTGAATTTATAGATGAAAATTCTTTGTTGTTCATTATCATTCGTGTATAAAAATTCACTATTTTTTACTATCGATCTGTTTTACTTCGTGAAATCTAGAACATGAACACCAAGACAATTTCAAGAATTGGGTGAAGAGTACAATCGATATAAATAAGTGATTACAAATTCAGATTAAAAGAACAGTTAAGTGATGAAAAATTCTCAGATGAAATGGTGGTTCTAGACTTTGATACACTGTCTTTAATGGAGAGTAATATTTGGTTGTTACTGTGGCATATACAAGGATCGTTTAGAAAGTAAAATTATGGAAAACAATATTGAAAGGCAACAGTTCTGTTACCTGAAACTTCCTTTACGTTTCTGCATAATTATTTTGGTGTAAGCATTTGTTATATTTAGTCACCAATTTTGGAATTTCCGTGTTCTATTCTTTTGCAGCAAGTTCAGTAACATCCTCTATTGCATTTCGTACCAAAAGGAACTAAGATAGAAGCACACACACATATCTTTTTTTTTTTTTTTCCCCTCCAGAACTGATTTTTAAAAAGAATTTTTTGTGGTAAGAAAATTATGTCGAGCTAACCAAAACAGAAGGTGATGAATAATTTCCAGCGAAATTTAATTTCTTCAACTTCTGCTTGTCATTAGACTTACTTCAAGTCAGGAATCATTTAGTCGATTCGGGCGAAAAAATGCTTGATAAATTGAAGCTTACTCTTACATTTTCCACTCATAATCTAAACTGAAAGAATGTTGAGTTATTAAGCCTCTTTGAAAATGATTAAGAGTTAGAGAATTTAACGACCAAGTCTCTTATTAAACCGGCTTCAGGAGAAAATAAAATAAGAATTCTGAAGTTCTTGATCAGATGCAACAAATATTTCAATATAATGAATTTATAGAGGGTTAAAAGAAGCTTTATATGCGTAAGACTATTTTATTTAATAAATAAATCGTTTTTCACTTCTTAGAACAAAATTCTTATTTACTATATGGCCTTGGTAGTATCTGTTGTAATACAAAGGCATTTGCTTTACCACAATTGGTACAAGTGGACTTTTAGATCAGTCAAATATTTAGGATATTGAAATTAATGTCCCAGATAATACTAAATCAAAACTGAAATGCGTATGCAAAAAACACAATTTAGTTTTGGTATTTTAGTGACTCTCTTTGAATTTGTCTAAGCATTGCGTTAACAGCTTCAAGAATTGAATTTAGGTTGTATTGATAGTAAATCAGAGCAGTTGAAATAAATAGAATGATGATTCAGACCAATTCCCTGACAGATTATGCAAACATAATTTAATGTAATAAATGATGAAACATTTTCAGTGGAATGCAGCTTTTTATGGTAATGTGAAAAGATTCAGATTAAAGATCTTGATGAAGAACTTGTTCTTATTTAAAAGTTCCACGATTAGCGTTCATACAGCAAGTTGTGCTGCTCATCTAGAGTACGGTATTGGCGTATGTATTGTTTCTTTTTAATTCCAATCATTTTTAGGGATTTGATGAAAGATTTAATTTAGCGAGAATTGAAAAGAACATTTTGTAATCGCGTTCTTCCTCTGTTATCTTTATTCGAGCATTTGTAAAACTATTTGGGACATTAACATGTTGGCGACTGCCTATTTGGCTGAAGATTTCTTCGTGGTCGCCATTTATGGCAGAACTGTTGCTTAGTTTTAATCAACATTATATAAGAAACCATATAAACAGATATTCCATCTTATATTTGCGCTAGATGCGTCGTCATAAATTCTTGCGTTGCCATTTCACACTTTAATTTTTTTTAATCAATTTATAGTTTTATGTCAGTGAAACCAACATACTTAATTTTCCATTTTTAAATTTCTTAGGTTTAAAAATGCAAACATAGGAAATCGTTAATTATTACCCTTTTTTTGTAGAAAAGTAGATTCAATGCTTTGTAATATAAATAAAAATTTCAAAAATAATTATTAGCTTTAACTTGTATTTTTTTTAAGTAATTCCAGCACTCACTATATTTTACGATGATATTTCTTCATAAAATTCCTTTTGTTATTTTTATTGGGTGAAATATTTTCTGATTGATTTTAGAAAACAATCATTTATAACTATCTTTTAGAAATATACTTGTCCTATACATTGTCAATTGTGTAAAAAAAAAATTACAAACAATCATGCCTGATGGCAGGTTTTGCATTATTTACTTATAGCATATACAATAGTTGGGGCTCTCTCTTTATATTCCATGAATCAAATCAATTATTTGGACCATGAGGTTAACATAATTGAGTAAAAATATTTTACTCCATTATATATTTGATGGAATCAGTTGTGTTAAGTAATAGGTGAAGGAAAAACAATCAATATTTATTTCAAATCAAACTGTTTCTCTAAGTATGTTTAATTTAGTTTCTTATTTTTATAAAATATAAATATGTCCGGAAGAAAAATGTAAACCTGAATTTCCATTTCTTTTAGCATTGATGGTATTCATAAAATTCTGATTTCAAGTGCTGTCAGCAATAAAATGCAGGTGTGCCGTCATGTTCCATTATTCATTCTCTCACAGTGAAATTGAAATAAACTGAATGAAGTGTTCAATCGAAAATAACTAAGATTTTATTACAAAACTTGAAATGGTTTTTGAAACTTATTCATTCCATTTCAATTTAATTTTTATAAAGTGAATATGACATTTTTAGGTTTAATATTTACTGCAACAGAAGAGGTGACATTTTTTTTTTTTTTAATTTGCGACCACGTCGATAATAAATCTTAGTTGTTTTCAAGCTTGCGAAAGAGGAAGCTCCATTCAATATCAGTTTTTAATTATTAAATCCTTGCTATTGTAAAAATTAAGTTTAAAAGAAATAAACTTTTTCGCGGTTAAAATATTACTCTTGATTGGATAAGATTTAAGTAAAAATATATTCATATCCCGTGATTGATACATTAAAAATAATGTGATAAACAAAATATAATCTATCTTTATATATATACAAACTGGTAAATCATAGTAACTGATTTTTTAAAATTCTTTTAATTGGGGATTTAATGCTTTCTTGTGGATCAAAAGTAATTTTATGAGCACAGTTAATTAAAGTTCGAGATACTTTCTTAAGCTCCTCTTATTATCTTTGACCTCTTTCAAAGATTACGTTTGGAGTTGCAGAATGTAACCACAGTGGAAGTCGATACAAAATCTTACCTTGACTCACACAGGAAAATTCATTTGCAGAGGACTTATAAAGCTTTTACCATTAGAAAAGTCATTGCTACTGAAAATTTTCTGTTGAAAGATTTCTTACGATATTTTTTTTTAAAGAAGAATTGAGAATTCAGAGAATTGTTGATCAACGAGTCAAAACTTTCAAAGTAAAAATATTCTGATTTCAATTTTATTTCTGATGTATTAAAAAATAGCTGAATAAAAATGTGTTCCAAATAGAATGCTATATAAATTATTTTGAATGACATAGAATGGAGTTTCCTTTAAAATATTCCTACAATTCTATCGCAAAAAAAGGAAAAAAAAATTGCTTTAATTAGCAATATCATAGCGCATATGCTTTTATATAATTTCCCGAACACTTTTTTGTCCCTTCAGCCAAAGACTGCTTTGGTGCTAATTTTTCGAGTCATTCAATTGACACAAATTGCTGAATATTTTTTTGAATTCAGTAAATCACTCTTCTGTATATTCTCTCATGGAACAATTTCAATCTTACTGTTTGGCAACATTTTAATTTCTTTGGAAAAGGCTGCTCCAGTACCACTAATCACAGAAGAGTTCTATTCTTCTCGAAATAAAAAGACTTCTTTCATTTATTGTGGTGGTAATAGCGATTATTTATTTTTTTTTTAACTCGTTCCAACGAATGTTTGGTCTGTTATAGGAAGCTAACAATATGAAAACTACACTGCCCATTTTGTAAAATGTGGGTCACAATATATATAGACATATATTTTAATATTTTTTAATTGATTGGTTTTAAGTTTTTAAGCCAATCAATTGCGCAGGGATTGCTAATTAATTCTTGGAACAGGTTGGTATTTCATCTCAGTACTCGACTTTATATATCAGGATGAGTCTAAATTTATGTATACATACATTATTGCATAGAATCTCGCTGTTTCTTCCAGAAAAACGGAAGAAATCAACAATATGTTGAATTTCAATAAGTATTTTGGTACAGTCTTTATTACTTCCGCATTTATTCGATGTGCAAACATTGTCTCGCGAGAATTCAAAACAGTTCGAGACAAGCAATGATATCCCTTGTGAGGGACATCAGAAAACTTTAATTTCATTGAAAGGAACTGAGTACCTCATCCATTTCGTTGGGCGAGCCCGGGCAGCAGTTGTGTTCATTTCTCAAGTCATAAAGCAGGAATGCGTCGATGAAGTTTATTCACCAGACTTAAAGATCATGCACAGACCTAATAGACCAAAGAATGGTTGGAACGAGTGATTATTTTGTGCTATATCAAATGCTTCTCAGTGTTCATTTCACACGTACCACTCTTTGAGGTCTTTAACATCTTTCTTTTTCGGTTGCTTGACCAGTTTGTTCTGGGTCGGGTCACATTTAAGAACTCCATTCATATGTTGCGCGGAAGGGGGTTGAGATGGGTACGGAGCTGTACCAGCTGGTGGGAAGTGGTACCGCTTGGCTGTTTCGTCTACTTTATATCCATTGCTGCCCGGTGACGGGGCCAGTGTCCAACTTCTCACTCGGTACACGATCAAAACTACAATGACTACCACGATGAGTACCCCTGCTATGATGCCAATGACCATCGCTGTGTTATCGGCAGCTGATGACGTCTTGACTTTAGGTGGTGGCCTGTTATTTTCTCTACCAGACATGGGCTCACTGGGAATAGGAACCACGTAAGGAACAGGCGGGGCTCTAGAAGATGTTCTGAAGGGTGGACGAGGCGTTTGTTGTGGTATGACTGGGTAGGGTGGTGGGGCTGGCATCGGGGGTCGTCGCTGGGTAATTACGACGTCCTCAGGTGGGGGTGGTCTTCGGAATAAGGTGGTAGAGAGAATACTAGGTGGCGTGACTACCATTCTCTGAACTGAATCCATGTCATGAGTGGGCGGTGGCATGACCCTTGGCGGCGATACGTAGTTTTCCATCATGTCCCGGTGTCTCTCCGTGGTCGTCACCACGAAGACCGGCGTCGCTGGCGTATTTTGCTCAGGAGTGAAGCTGACTTCGCCCAGGCCGGAACCTCCGTCGATGCAATCTTCTTCATCGTCACAAATCG
>JAPDSC010105757.1:0-68092 GCA_026290005.1 Latrodectus geometricus | reverse complement strand
CAGGATAAAAATCAACAAACACCAGAAGACACAAATATGACATCAATACTTGAGCATCAAACATAACTCTAAACTTAAACTGTTAACACAATTATAGCTGATTAGTACTAGAAACTGATATTTAACATTTATTTCATTTATTATAATTCTATTTTGTCCTGAAATGTGTGCATGATATATAGATTATTAAACAGAGTAAAAAAAAAAAGGAGATTGCAATTCAGTAACACAAAAAATTCTTTAACGATTCCCAATTCTGGACAAACAGTTGATTTGTCTTAACATTTTTATAGAAGAATATTTTTCTGATGATTCACAAGGTTTTTAAGTTCACCAAAACTTTTAAACTTTATGCTTCATGAAAATAAAAATACTATTGCTCAAATAATATCACTTCTTTTCTTAATACAGTAAATCATATTCATTGCAACATTTGATAAAGGTAATTAAACAATAATGAATCAAAAGATTGAAAAATATGATTCAAAATTGTGGATCATCACAAGCATTTTGTACTTAGTTATGAATTAAAAATAAAGAAATTCTAATTTATTTATACTTCCTTCTGTTTAAAAAAAATTTTAACCAAATGTTTTCATAAAACATCTGGTTATCCAGTGTTATAATGATACATACAGCGATCAGTATTTTATGGATTATAGCAAATCAAACATAATAAATTGGAAAAAAATTCAAACATGGAAGAAAAAATTAAAACTTTTAATTAGAAATGAAAACACATTTTAAATTTCAACTGTTCTTATTTACTTATAAAAATAAAGCATTAAGTAGTAAAATGTGAAAAAAAAATCAACAAAATAATTAAGTCACAACACTGTTAATTAATATACAAAATTTACAATATTTGATCATGGTTTGTATAGTGTTTAACCATGATAATCATCATTCAGTCACCAACATAATCAAATATTCACTATTCCTCCCGTAAAACAGTTTCAAAGTCTATGTTAAAAACAATGTGATGAAGTTTAACAGAGTATGCCGATCTCTCTAAACTTCCTTATTATAGATAGTCTCTGATGATATCAACTCTATTGTCCATTAAACAAAAGCTGGATCAAAAACAAAATATAACTTAGGACTTTATTCTGATACTACCGTATAGGTCATAGAATACCATAAGTCAGTGTTATCACTTTGACATCAGAACAGACATTTATAAATCATGGCACTTTCAAGTTTGGGATGTATTTTGTACTGTTCTTTTTTTTTGGGATGTATTTTGTTTTAATATTTTGTGCTGTTAGAATTTGGGAGCAAATTCTGAGTATCTCCTGGTCTATAAATTATGCTTGTCATCAGATTGCAGCTTGATTCTTAATTCATCCCTAAGCATTACTCCAATCACACATAATTCAATTATATTTGGTAATATCACTTTATTGTGTTCCTCTGGATTGGATGGAAAGGAAAATTAATTACAAGGCAAATTGACTTACACTTTTTTACAATGTAGCCTTCAATATACAAATAATGACAGACATCATTTTATTAACAATCACTTCCAAATATAAAAGATACATACATATGATAACTATGTGATGTTCACAATTCTTCAACTAGTGTGGCATATACATTGGGAAGCTAGGCCACCTCAGGTGTGACCACCTCATCTGACTGTTGTTCACAATTGCAAGGGATCTGGTGAAAGGCAAGTATTTCAAATCCATTAATCTTATAGTAATTTCCAAAGCTCGCCTAGTTTATTATATATAGAAGGTTTGCTTAACTACAAATCTCACAGAAGTTCTGAATACTATTCATCTGCACATACAAGCAATTATTATATTTCTCTACAATACTAACTTCATGTGCAACCTTTTTCCACATTTTACAAAAAAGAAAAAAAAAAAAAAAACCCTCACTATGTTTATTACATAACACACTAGCATACTTCCATCAACCTGAGTAATTATAGTCTCTCTAGCTTTCATGGAATTTAGCTTTTTAAAGTAAATTTAATTCTGAGACAATAAAAATTCAAATAAATTGGGCTTGCTTAAAATCACTAGTATATGCTTTGATATGTGTAAGATTGTAACAAAAAGTGGAGAATAAGTGAAACTAAATGGAAATAATTTGAAAGAATTTGAAAAAATACTTTCAACTCATTGTTTTCTCAATTAAAATTGAAATTTTTTTTTATTTTATGAATTTGAAAATTGTGATTAAACACAGTATTAAAAGTCAAAGATAAGATAAGGAAGCATTACACCAATCATTTATGAAAATATTAAAAATAAAAAAGACGTAACAAATTGGATAAAAGTAATATTTATTAATAAATATTTATTGTAAAATAAAAAATAAATAATATATATTTGACTAATTCTAAAAGTTTTACTTCTCCAGTGAAAATTAGGATGAAACTGAAGGGAAACAAATATAATAAACTGGGGAAAAAAATTTAATTTTTAATAGATTATCAGAGAAATGCTAGATTTATTTAAGCTTTGCAATATCTAAATAAAAAGATAAATTATCACATTACTCAAAATTAGAAATACAGGAATGATGAAATTTTATAACTTATATAACAAACTATTGAAATAAAATTAAAAGCATAAATGTTTTATAAGAAAAAATTTAAGAAATATGTTTATTCAGATTTTCTAACATCACTTTCTTTCATAATTAGGAAATTTAAGAATACAGATTTCTATCCTATGAATAAAAAATTTATACCCATAGCTGCATATTTTTTAAATTCAATTATACAGACATTTTTTATTCAATTATGAGCATCTAAATTTCATCAATATTAATTTGCATATTAATAAAATTTTTAGAAAACATTACAAACTGCTATTTTCATTGATTCCTTTTGCAATTCATTTTCTTGTTTTTTAAACTCTGATTTTTTCTAACAATACAATTTAAATTTATAAAATTTTTAATACACCTAAACTTACACTCTAAATTAAATAATAATAATATTATAAGATGGTCTTAATAGCAACAAATGGGCATAGTTCACCAGTAAAATACAAGGATATAATTACCATGACAATATGTTTACAATCAATAGTGCCTCTACCCCATATATATCCATTTCTAATGATACCTTTAAAAGGAGGATCTTCCCAGCGAGATTCATCAACAGGAACAACATCCATATGCCCAGCTAACATATATGGTTTCAAGGCTGGATCACTGCCTTTCACATAGTACAAGAGACTTAAATTATTCACAACTTCCCTTTTAACTAAAGGTGAAGAATGAACTAAAGGGAAACCTGAAAAACAAAGTAATATAGTAATAAAAATTTTAGAATAGAAATTTGATATTTCATAATTCATTTTCACTCATTTATAGTTATCTTTAAATATATTTTTTGACATAGGGATTTATTAAATCTTAGCAAGTCTCCAGGTCATAAGCTTGAAAATTTTGGTTGTATTGGGAAGCATAAACTCCTTGATATTTTTATTATTTCATGGAGAAACAGTTCCCTACCACAAGAATGGAAGAGAGCAAAATTTATCCAAATTAAAATGCCAAATATGAAGCATTGCTCTCCAGGAGATTTTGGAATTATTGTACTAACTTGTTTAACTATCAAGATTTTGGAGAAAATAATTACAATTAAACTTCATTTTTTTATAATAATAACTAAGCAATACTTTTAAAAAAAGGTCATAATATTGTATATATATATACAGACAAAGTTCTATATTTCACACAAACCATCAGGGATGCTTAAAATCTCAAACTTACTCACTATATTGTGTTTGCTCAGTTGGGCCTTTCAAAGACCTATGATAGAGTATGGAAGCATATACTTATTATAAAACTACTTGATACTTTTAACATCTGAGGAAATATATTGGTTTGGATCTTGGTTTTCCTTCAACCAAGAACTATAAAGGTTAAATTTAATAAAACATTCTATATAAAATACTTTTCATCTTGGTCAAGATGTTCTCCATGAAAGAGTTCTTAGTTTAACTTTATCCTCTTTGTACTTAGCTGGTGTTGAAAAAGCTAGTACATATATTGATATTTTCGCAGATGACCCCTTCTTTAGACTTCTGGAAATATTATACAAGATTTAGAGTATAAACTCAATGACTCTTTAAAGACTTTGTGCACATATGTAGCAGATCTTTAACTGTGTTTGCATCTGGCTAAATCAATTACCACCTTTCTCACAACCATTAAGTGCTTATACAAATGCCAGCCTAACTTGATATTTAAACACCAGAAAACATCTACAATATCTTGGATATGTTTTACATCCAAAAATTTCAAGTAATAAGCATTTAGAATACATTATCCTGTAAGAAGAAGGGGGAAACCATCATTTTTTGCTGTACCTTAAAAGTAACTTGAAAAGTTTAAATCAGATTGAATTGAATGCTGCTTGCATAATCACTGGTCTGAGGTGCAGCTGTGTCACAAAAATCCTTCTTTTTGAAGCTGACCTGCATTTCTTCAATGTTAGAAGACTGTCAAATATTACAACAAATTTTTCAGTTATGGCCAACAAAACAATACATCAAAATATTTAAATAACTTGACACCCAATCAAAAACATAAGAAAAATAATTTGGTTACGTTTTATTTCAGCATCTTCTTTCTACACAAGCTGATCCGTATTCTCTTTACTTTTGTTTAAACCAGTCAGAAGCTTTAACGAAGCAGATTCGAAGGTCATTTTAACTATAATCTTTCTGCTCCTACTAATAAAATTTAAGTCTTGCTAGATTATCTAGAATAATTAGAATTGAAAATCCTATATAGAATTCTTAAAAGTGACATCAAGATTTTTATTGATGGTAGAAAAAGAAATGACCTTATAGGTAGCAATACCAAAATTGAAAACCGAAAAAATAAATTTTCTTTATGCCAATGTAATCTAGACTTCTGTTTCATTTTCAGAAGTGAATTTTTTGCAATCAATGTTTGTCTAGAAACTATTCAGAATGAAAATAATTATGATGACTTGGATTCTTTCTAATAGTTGATGAAACATCTCTGATTGAATCTGCATTGGGGACAAAATAAGCAACTCTATCTTACTCAATTTAAAGCACAGTTCTCTTCAACATGACATTTACTTCCAGTGGATTCTATCCCATGAACTTTTTGATAATGAAATGACTGACAATCTTACTATTGAGGATTGCAGTCACCTGATTTCTTCTTCAAAGCTTACCTGCCTAGAGCTTTTTTCCCACAAAAAATCCTAAATTAAGATGGATTGGCTGGTACTTCTTACTCACTCATGGTACAGGGATAATAAACCAGCTCTACCTTTAACACTCTCCTGTGACAAAAGAACCTGCACTAGCCCCTTGTATTTTGCTACTTGCTACCTGTAATATTCCACATTTTCTAAGGCTGAAAAATTCCATCCTCTTTAAACAAAAGGCTAGCAATGCTAGGCCACTGCAAAATGTCTTGGAATATTTTAGTATTTTTCAGGAAGAAATTTAGCCTTCACTTGTCTTTGACTTTTCAAAGGTCAGCAGGTTTATGAATCTGGTCTGACATCACCAGACTGTGCTGGAGATAAGCAACAACAATTCTTTATCAAATTGTAAATATTTAGTTATTTGTTCAAACACTAGATATTAAGTCTAGGATAACTGGAAACATTGTAAAAAGGAAGAACATAAATATTCACAACAATGAAATTTTTGATCGACTATAGGGGAAAAATTGAAAAAATAAATTCATGTATATAAATTTCGCATTACAAAGCTTAGAAACAAAATGAGCTAAATCTCAGGAGCTAATACTTAGAACTAACTAACTTGTTAACTGTGCCAGAATGTACTTTTGTGATTTTATGGCATAACCTGATTTGAGCATGCGCAAAATTCATTTGGAGTATTAATAACTCTTAATGCATTTATTATTTATGATTGAAATTTAAGAGTTTGAAGGTTTGTTTTGAAAGTGTATCAAACTGAAATTCAAGTGTTTGATGTTATATTTTGCAATGGAAGTATATCAAATTGAAATTTCAGTATTAATATGAAAGGTATGGATAATGATAAATTGAATTAGTATTTTTTAAAATTCTTTTGCAAGTGACAAATAGATGAGTAATTTTATTTCAGAAGTTATTCAATTAAAATCCCCACTGTATGTAATAATTTATGTAAATTTTTTGAGTATTATGTTGAAATATTTGGCATGTAATTAAGTTTATTGTGAACTGCAAATTTTAAACTTGAATTTTCATAAAAAAATATGTTTAATAATAGAAACTCAGATTTTTCTTTTAAAATGTATTTTATTTACATTATTGATCTAGGTTTATTGCCTGGTTCTCTCCAAGGTTAGATTGCATTTTCATTGACATTTTTTTTTTTAAGTATTGTCTATTTAATTAAAATTCAAGTTTTCATAAAAATGTGCATTATTGATTTAGCTTACTGCCTGGTTCTTTGCAAGATTAAATCACATTTTCACTGATGCTTTTTTAAGGTGGGTGCCATTGTCCTCACAAATATGACATGTATCAAAAAAATTGCAAAAATGATTTAAAATGGCTGTTTGCTACTAGAATGATTTGGCGACTATCATTATCACAAAAGCTAGAAGCTTCCATAAATACCATAACAATTAATGAAAGAATATAATCTTCATAATACTCTTAGCACAAGAGAGAAACCTACTTTTATACGTTAAATAGGATCATATGACTAAACTGTTATTTTGAACAGTTCAGTCAAATTTTCTTTAAACTTTATATATGAAAAATTTTAGAATTATTTATCTATTGTTATTTGTAAAATAACAAATTTCTTTCATATTTATTAAATACTTTTCAACCTTAGAGCCTTTGTCTTCGTAAAATAGTTTTGCTTCTGTAATTTTGTAAAGTGTAATTCTTGTTTTACATTAATAAACTTACATATTTTGTATATTCCATTTAAACTAATTTGGATAATCATATTGCTATATTTATAATAAGAATGAAATAAAGAAAAGTTAAATGGATACTACCTAAGCATGAAATTTTATATATTCATCAGAAACTTTTTTATCCTAAATAAAAAATTCAAAAATTTTATTCTTTGTTAACAGAATATAATATTTTGGTTAGCCCCCTTGATTTAATGGTGTCCCCTTGATTCTCGCCAAGTAGGGCAAAACCCAATTGTGTTCTGATTGCAACGAAATAATTTATTGTTCTGTGCCAACAAAAATCATCAATAAAATCAACAGCCAAATAAAAATTGCCAAGGGGCCACCCTTAAATATAGTTTTACCAATATTTTTTATGTTTAAATAAGCTTTTGAAAAGTTCTTTCCATTAAATACACTTTATATCTGTTTTAAGCTAAATATTTAACATGTTTTTCAAAATTAAAAATGTATAAAAAAAAGTTCAATAAAGTTTTCAATTTCTCATAAAAAATTAAAACTACTTATTACAAATCCACAATTGTAATTTCACATAAATAAAATGAAATGCTTTTCAGATTATTTATATTTTTTGAATATTCTCAACTAGCTAGTAATATCAAATAAATGGTATATATTTAAAGTTTAAAAAAGCACCAAACTTCTTAAGAATTAAATTTTACAAATATTAAAAATGACTTTGAAACCTAATTCATTCAACTTCAATACATAATATTTCAGGAAAAATGCAGCAAAATTATAGATATTATTTCCCTTTGTGATTCATAGATATTTAGAATTGTTACACTAATGAAACTTTTTAAAACATTGCAAACATATATATTAAAAATGAAGTAATGAGCATTTTTTTATTTAAGAACTTACTTTTATGAATAAAAGATACAAATTTCTGAATTTCTACTCTATCATATGAGCCTCGTTCAAAATTTATAGTTTTAAACTGTATTGCTTGTGAAAGTCGTTTCGATAAACCCCGATCTTCTGAAATATAATCTGCATCAAAAGGAAGACAAGATTCTTTAACAGATTCTTCCGATACACTTATGGCGCGAAATATAGCAATAAATCCTAATATTACAACTATACTTATAAGTAAAAATAAAAATTTGCATAATATAATTGTAAATTTGGCCATAACTATAAAGCAGAAAATTAATATATACTATTGTAATATATAATATTTTTTGAACAGGGAAACAAAAATTTGTGTCGGCAACAAAACTTATCCTAATAGTTTCCTTAATCAGATTTATCTGTTGTAATTTAATCTGCTGCAGTAGATAATGACAACGGAAATAAACAACTCCTCATTCAATTTTCTGTTAACTTTCCTGAATTATATTTTAGTATTTTTTTCTTTAATTTCCTTTCTAAATGTATAGTAAATCAAATGTTGCTTAATCCAGAAATTTGTTATAAAAGTTTCTTTTTAAAACTTCTGCCTAAGCTAATCTTCAAATTTGGAATAAATATAAAACAAAACCCAAAATTAAAAAAAAAAAAAAAATTTAATATGTTCGTTTCCGGTTGATCTTTCTCTCGACCAAAAGTGCTAACATAGCCAACCCTGTTATAATTTGTAATCATAAGCATGTGAAAAAATTAGTGTTCAGCTGGCACCTATATTTTTAGCAAGAAAGGCTTTCTTACGTAAAAATAATACTATACCTGTACATAAGATAAATTAAAAATTTTTACTTTTTGACTAATTATTAACAAACTTCCTTCCCTTATAAAGCAAGTTTTAAATCGATTTCCTAAAATTTTTCAATAAATTTTTATTTCTCTACTAAAAACTGGTAATTTCATAGTGTATTTTCTGACAAACTTCAGATATTTTTCAAGGATATTATATTATTTTTAACATTTTTAAGGATAGCATGCTGAATGTAAATTATGCAAAATATAAATTCAAGCTATCGGAATGTTTACATCTCAACTCATTGTTTTGAATTTCTGCTGCAAACGGAGGGAAATATTGAAACTTTTTTTAACCAAGAAAGGAATATGATCTTTATATTTTGTTATTTTTATCAATAAAACTATGTGCGAGATCGAAAGTAAAATAAAAATTTCATGGCAGCTTGTATCTCAGTTTGTAAGTTGGGATTTTTGCCGATATAATTGCGAACAGAGTGAAACAGAACCATCGGAGGCGGATGTGTTGACATTCTTAAGAAGTAAATAATCTGAATAACTTTACACGTATTAAGAATAATTTTATCTGTACATTGATATTATATGAAAGTGATCACTCTTGTTCAACTAATCTGATGTCTCATGTTTAAAAGGGCTTAAATTGAATTCATTTCGAAAGAATTTAAAAATCTGATTTTTAAACTCTTATAATTTTAACTTAATAATTTTTTTAATCTCTTAGAAAAAGAGAAAGTGGTGAAAATGCGCTTTAGGTCCCCTACTCAAACAACTTGGCGAAAGTGTTTGTGGGTCCCGTACTTGGCGGGTTTTCAAAAACGCTTTTGCCATGGCGATAATAGAATACGATTTTTAACTAATCAGCAACCAATGAAAATGACCGATTTTTCAAACTGAAACTAATTAACGACCAATGAAAATGCTAAAAGAAAAAAACCAATTAATGAGCATGCGCGAAAAAAAGCAAATTATTTCCTAAGGAGGTTGCCATAAAGAGCTCATTGGGTATAAAAACGTCCGGTTTACCACGCTTGGTGCATTTATCGCCAAGTTGGCAGAGTAGGGGACCTAAAGCGCAGATTAACGGAGAAAGTTATTATATTTTCTATCATTATAAACACTGTAATAAATAATTATTTGGTTAAATGGCTGTATCCCATTGATGGCGTACCGTTCACTGGGAATTAACCGGTTAAATTTGGAATTGCAGTGCAGATTTGAGCGAATATTCAATACAATAGAATATTTAATGAAATAACCTTGACAAGAATTCGATTGATGGAGATTGATCACAAATTTTTTTCGTCAGTTACACGCAGATCTAGTGGATTTATTAAATTCTTCTGTACTATAGCTAGAAAATTATAAAATAGTTATAAATTCTAAGATTTGGTTGAAGTAATGTAAAATTTTCTACAAGGTGATATTATTTGAAAAAGAAAAAATTACGCAGTTATGTTTGAAGTTATTACAATTATTCTTAATAAATGATTGTTAGTGTTGCCAAAACTGAAAAATTAACTTCTTGGGGAAAAGATATTTTATAATAATTTCAAAATAAATATGTACACTTATTGTAAATTTATTTAAACTTGAATTTTATCATTCATTTAGATATGATTGTGGAGAGAACTGAGAAAGCTGCAAATGATGTAACAAAGCATGAAATTGTTGCAAAATTTATCATGGAAACCAAAACAATTAGAACTGTTTCTCGTATGCCTTGCATAATTTCTTTAGCTGAGACAGTCAAAAAACTTTGTCCTGAACTCACCGAACCTACTAAAAAATTAGTTAACCATTTAGAGGTATATGCATATCCTATTGTTGCTTTCTTCTTTTGTTTAGAGCTTATTAGTTTATTTTAATTAAAAAAAGAAAAATATATACATCAATGTATTTTTTATTATTTTTATATGTACTTCTAAATATAAATTTGTATTGTGTCCAAACTTTTTATTTTGATATTATTCACGAATGATTATTGTATAATAAATTGTTTGGTTGAAAATTATAATGAAATGAAATATACATTAGAAGTCCAAATTCCAAAGCTGGATTATTCTTGATTTTGAATATTTTAAAATTTTATTTATTTAAATTACCTATTATTCCATGGCAAACAAGCAAAGAAAATCATAGAATTTTGGAATAAAATCTAATAATATACAAAAAATTAATTATTTTAAATAATCAATATATAACAACATTATAATAATCTTCATTCTGAAAAATATAAAACTTTACTCTTTTTTCACTATACCTCATGATTCAGTCAGCCAATATATTATACCTTTGTAGAAGATTCATCCTTGCATAATATCCTTTTATATATACAAAGATTTATTGCACATCATTTTCTGTATTGTGCTTACATTTTCTTACATTTCATAGTAATCTTGATATTGTAAAAACTAAGCATTTTCTCTTATTATAAACTTTCAATTTATTTTAAGTCCTTGAAATTTTTGCACATCATTAGTATTTAAATAAATGCAAAAGATACTTGTTTTTATGAATCTTTATTTACAATTACTCAACTTTTTATTAACTGGTAGTTGGTCCATTACTTGCCACCATAGAAACAGTATTTTCATTCCTCATTTATGAACTAAAATTTTGAACAATATCTTTTTTGTAAACTTTTATTTCTGGTTGATAGTTTTCTTTGTCATTTATTTTTTTTACAGTCTGCTATTTGATTTTTATATAATCTTTGAATACTTGACACATTCTTGAACAACACATGCAGGCATTGTGGACCTAAGTCGAAAGCGTGTAGCTATCAGATATGTCATGGGGAAAATCTGTATTGTTGAACTTGACTTATCAGAATATAAAAAGGGATAAAACCTAAAACATGGAAAGGAGAAAAAATTTTTATCTCTGCAGTATCTAATTTTGTCCCATTTTGAATTTTCTCGTACAAGAGGGTGTGGAATTTTATTGATATTAAAGAAATAAACATGCTTATCAGTTGAAGTAAACAAGAAAATTCAAAAGGATGAAAAAGAATAAATAAGATTAAAAAAAAAAATTTAAAAACATGAAATTCCGAAGAACAATCTCTTCATTACTTTAAAACTAAAAAAAAAAAAAAAAAAAATTCTTATAGAAGAAAACCATACCAGCAAAAGTGCATCCTCAAAAGTTCAAAACTAAATGCTGCTTCAATGTTAACATTAAAGCTTGAATGAATAAGAGCATTTATGAAATTTGTCTGAGAGACTGAGATTAGATTTTTTTATTAAAGAATCATGAAATTCTAATTGTGGATAACTCCTTACTCATGTTAATGTTCTGGATCTTTAAACACTTTGTGTGGAATATCTTCTGCCTAACCTAACTTCTGCCTAGATTATGATCAGGTTATAATCAACTTCAAGCACAAATACCATACAGTACTTTTGCAAAGTGCATATAAGCTTAGAACTGGAGCAGTCATATGAAATCGACCCTCTATTTCAACATTCGTTCCTTATTTTCTTTTATCATTAAAAACAAAAAAAAAAAAAAAAAAAAAACTGAATAAAGTTAAAAATTAGCTAATGACTTGAGTGAAGATAAGTCACTTGTACATGAATTCTAATAAAGTATCCTGCTGCTGTCTAAAATTTCCTTTCAGGAGTTTTTTAAAATTTGCTCAGATATGATCTATACAGAAGAAATATTGGAAGATAAAATTGTTGAACATATATAATGAATGAGAGTGAAAAAGCTTTCAGATATCAGACAAAGAACAAATAATGTAATGCCAAACATGCAGCTGAATGGCTAAGGTATATTTTGAGAGGAAAATTGAAAAAGCTTTTCTTCAGGAAATCAACAAAAAAATGTATTTTTAAATAGACGCACCTTTGCCTGATTTTTCATCTATAAATATTGTTTCTAAAAATGAATCTTATTATATGTATATTTTATATAGTGCATTCTAAATAATTTTTTCCTGATAACATTTTATTTCTAAAGAAAGAGCAGTTTAGTATAAAAAATTTTTATCTTAATAATTTAATATTTATTTTTCTATTTTAAGAAATATTTTATTTGTCCCTATGAGTTCATAAACAATCAATTACTGTATTAGACTTCCTGTAAAATCTGATGAAAAAGTGATCTTATAATTGTCTTATCTCCAAATAAAGAATTCCTATTTCAGTGAACAAATGCTAAGAGTTTTCCCAAAATACAAGTTTTTTGTTTGAAGTATTTTCTAAATTTCCTGCATTGCTCTATTTTTATCATATTTCCATTTTTTTTTTATCTATTTCAATATTCTTTTTTTAGGTTATTAACTTTTTTTACGTTATAACAAGGTTTCATTATTCTTTTTTTTAGGTTATTATTATTTTAATTATTATAGTAAAAGCAGTTTTATATTTCAAAATAATAAGGAACACCTATTTCTAATTTTGCATACATCTATGTCAAACATTTTCGAACTCATTCAATGATCCTTCTCTCTCTCTCACCTTTAAAAAGATAGCAAGTAATGTTTTATATTCATATTTAAGTTAACTGTGGTAAAAATCAACATGATTTTTAAATTTCATTTCCTCAATTAAGGCATTGAAAGTTGCATAATATACTCAGATTAGGAAAGGCTAAACTTTTTATTATATATTTCAAAATAATAAATCTTATGTCTGAAAATTTTTGTTTCATTCTTTCAAGTTATACAGAATAACATAGAAAATCTATTTGTTACTTTGTTATCTGTAGGATGATTAATCCATAATGACAAACTTGTGTTTAAAATTTTCTTGTAAATTTGTCTTATGATAGGTTTGTAATAACAATTATGTTTGTGGTTTTTTGCTTTATGACAAAGAGCTTATTGCTCACAATGAGGAAATTAACATATTGATTCAATCGATGAAAACACTTTCACTGGCTATTGATTGATATAATAATATTTTAAATATTTAATTTTTTTGTTGAACATAGTGTTGACTTAATATATTTGAATTTAAAATTTCTCCTTTTCCAATAAAAATACTACAATTACTAAAGGAAACATAACTAACAGGAACAGGACATTAATTAATCTAGAAAATATTGAAAACAGCACAAATAATCAAAATTACATCAACAAGATATATTAACACAAGATTTGATCCAAACGTAAGAGCAAAGCTACTTCCACAGAAATATGGCAAATGCACATTAAATTCATCAACACATTTTGACTTTTAATACAGGATTACAACAGGTGATACCATAGTCCAATAGATATCCCAGTAAACATGATAAATCTTACATTATGATTGTAAGAACCATATTTTTAATAGTATATATGTGCTTTACTTCAAAGGAAAGTAAGCTCAAAAATTAGTTTTCACTAACAAAATAAAAAAAAAAGAGAGAAAATAGTTAAATGAATTCTTTGAATATTAGTTGCTTGAATTGCAAGGAACTTGTAGAATGGTAAATACACTAGAACTTTGTATCTTTGAGAATGTTTGAAACATTAAAGTTTCAGTCATGTTAACTATATCATATAAAAGATCTAAAAGCCATGAATAAGATAAATATCCAGTTCCTAATTTATGTCAGGCATTTTCTTTCTTATGTAATGGTCAAAACAGTATCTGATCAAGAAATTCAGATATTCTCCAGATACAATTATGTGTATTGATTATAAGAAATCTATGAATACAAGTGTTGGTTGGGGAAAACTGAGTTCATATCTGGATAATTAAACTGTTTCTTTCCTTGATTGAAAAATTCAGATCAATTGGAAATATTTATAGGAATATGAATAAAGTTTAGTGATTATTTTTCAGATAAAAATTCTTTAAAGATATTCTTAATGAAACATCCTAATAGCATTTCATATGAAATGTTTTTATAGTTGCATTTAACCAAAAGATAGTTACTTTACCAATAGTGTCTGTTTTTTCATTTTCCAGAATGTCTAGAATCCAAACTGACTTAATTAAATTTTCTGAAATCCTTGGTTAGTTAGTTTTATCTTCTATTTTTTGGATTATTGTGCTTGAACTTTTTTTACTGTTTTACTTGAAGAGAATGATTTATTGAGAAAGATCACTTTATCACTTAGGGAATTGCTAGTTTCAACAGTGAAAACTGAGATGATAATGCTGACTCTGTCTAAAATTGAAGTTTTGTCAGATGAGTTAATCACACCAATACTTGAATTAGAATTTTTTTCTCAAAACATTGGTTTGCTTCTGAAAGTATTGACATGATCTTTGAAAAAGTTATTCATGATGTCACTCAACAAATTTTTGGTCTGAAATCAAAAATCATAAAATCCGAGATTTTTTCCTATATTTGTACAAACATTTGTCTCGTATTTTCCACCAGAATCAGCCACATCAACACATATATGTGAGCAGAGCCTTATAGAAAGTAAAAATAAAGGAAAACAAAAAGTAACTATCTGCTATCATTTAACACTTGTAGAGAGAAAAATAAATTATATGTGTCATTTCTGCAAAGTGCTTGCAGTCTGTGTTGAGAATTTCAACAAGCATCTTACTCCATATATCAAAAAAATTAGTGTGGTAAGGTAGATTTCTTTCTCCTTAAGGTGATTCTAAAATTCAAGATAGCCAAGATGATATAAAATTACCACAATATAAAAATTAAATGAAACTGCCACTATTTAATTTATTGATTTTTGTAGTACCATTTATAGTTTCTGACCCACCCCTTCTAGTCCTGCAGGCTGCCTCATTGTGGCTAGGGGGTACGTCGGAAAAGTATTCTCCTGGTAGGGTCACGTAAGGCATGAAAGCTGTTCCATTTTGCTATGCTTAAGCCTGCAGATAAAGTCAGTCTTCTGCCCATGGGTACTTTGGTTTCTTGGTACCTTTAGAAGCAACTCTTCCCTTCTCCTTTCGTGGATCTGATCTAGCTCCTGCTAGATCCTGAAAGATAGGACACAACAACAATATTTTCTGAGAGGAAAACTAATGAATGCAATTATTTTAGAAAGATGCTTCTCTGGGGTATTCTCATTTTCTAATTTCTGCAATGTTGTTCTCACTTAAGGTTAGACTCACTCCTAACCTAAATGACTGGAATGCTATACCAAATATTTCATAAGAATCGATCAAAGTATATCAAATTGAGTAAGGTGATAAAAGGATAAGATTTTCATAAATATGAAATATATAATATATATGTAAATATTGTTTTAATGTAATGAGTTGCTTTGATTATATGTAATGTTTAAATATTATATTAATATTTTCCTATCAATATGTGTGCAACCTAAGAAAAATAATTGAAAAGCTAGAATGTTTAAATGTAACTTTTATATATAACATATTTTATATCTTTTTTAATCATTGTATTTTCCTGTGTATCATTCGCATGACCATTTTTTTTTTTTCAAGTAAAAGGAAAAAAAGTGTTGCATAATACACAGCAATTTTTTTTCGGTGAATAGTCTAAAATATGTACTGCTGATAATATGAATGTCATCAAATAAAAAAATGCACAATATGATTAAAAATATAATAAATTGTAAAGAAAAAAAAGCATTTATTATAAAAAAGATCTGTCTGGATGCACCTCATCTCAAAGTGCAATAAACTTGAGATGAAAGCACAAGATCATTTAAGAGTGATAATTTCGAGAAGATTCTTATAAAACTTATCAATATTTAGCTTCTAATGACTTTTAAAACGATGTTAGACATATTAAAAAAAATATGTATTTGCTTTTTTAATATTTAAGTGAAAGAAATGAATTATTTATAAATTGCATATTTTATACATTTTTATATCACACGTTCTATGTTTTTCACTTTGCATTAACACGTTTCTTGCCATTTTTTTTATTTGCTTTCTATATAGCTTTTAATTTAAATCTGTTATATAACTTAAAATTTTTCACTTCCATATGATGATATACAAATTTGAATATTTTCAAAACAAAACAGCTCACATCAAGACGAATTGCAAAATGCAACTGTAATATCTTTATGACAAACTGAATTTGTTTTTTCTACGTAATTAGACAAAGCTGATTATAGCTTGAATAGCTCAGGTATGTCTTGGTACCTCCTGTTATTTATTTTATAAAACATAAACTGTATTTCTTTCAAAACTTTCTTGTAAGCTTTTCTGGGGGAGAATGTTTTTTATCTGATAATTTGCGGCAGCACATAATATATACAACAAAATTCGGAACTTTTTTAACACATAATCCACAGATTATATACGGGAAAGTTTGATTTCTAAATGCTTATAAATAAAATATACTTTTATATTTTTTTCTATAGAATTTTTTAAATGTTTTGGATTGGAATGAAGACAGTGAAAGGATGGAATTACTTGAAATTAGAATGGCAGATGCTGTTAATGAGTTTTCAAAAGCAGCTTGTATTATGTTACCAATTCCAGATTTATTACAGGTAAAAAAAAATTTTAATTCCATGACTATTAAAGCAGCATATGATTAATATTACAATTTATTAGAAATTGTTTCTGCAGGTATATTGGAACTAATTAGTTTTTTATTATTTTAAACGATTTCTCAACTTTTTTTATTTAGAATATTTCTACTAAAATTATTATAAATATATTTGCTGGACTTTGTATCAAGATGTATGTGTTTGGAAATTAAAAGAATATAACAATTTTAAAGAAGTGTATACAAATGATATAAATTAATAATTGACAATAATATTTTTTAATGTTAAGTTAAAAAATTTATTATAATTGATAGATTGAACTTGCAATAAATTTGCTTAATAATAACCTAATAATTTTTAATAAAACTTCCTATTAATACTTTATAAGATATTTTGAAAATGATAAAATATGTATTGGATAGTGTTAGCTCAATGGATAAAATTGTCTGTAAAATGATAAAAAGATTTATCGAAAATCAACTTTTCTTATTATTTCAAATTCATTTAATATCCATCTAATTATAATAAATAAATTATAAAAAGATGTCAATAGGATTAATTGAATGTAATTTATATGTACAGATCATTAAAATTGCAAAATTATAAGTAAGAAATTGAAGTGTGAGTAATTATTTAAAATTTCAAATTAATATATTTTAATTTTAAATTCTGGCTATAATTATTTATTGCAATTTCTTAGAATAAAACTTTAGTATTTTATTTTCTTTTCTATTATTTATTCTAAATCTGTGTATCTTTCTTAATTTGGTTGTTATGAAGGTTACTCTGAAATTTTTGAGATACTTTCCGACAAGAATTTACTAAATAAAAATAATGGTTTAATTTTAAAATACAAAGTATTTTAACTCAGAAGATGATTTTTTACTGACTTACTTCAACTTGTTTAGCGTAGAATAAATTTTAAACAGAAGAGAAAATGGAGTAGACGCGAGAGCATTTTCGCGCTATGATTTTCTACAATTTTAAAGTAGGATTAAATCAAGAAGAATGTGTTCAATGGTTGCAATTAGCATTTGATAATGAATCTCCAGCTCGTGCTACTGTATTCAGATGGTTTAGAGAATTTAGTAGAGGTCACAATTTTCTTCAGGATGAAGAACACACAGGAAGGCCGTCGTCGGCAGTAATACCGGATAATGTGTCTGCCATACGAAAAATGTTAATGGATGGTAATTGCTGTACCTATTAAATGATACAGAAGGAACTTAACATTGGATCTGCAGCCATACAGAAAATCATTCATGAAGAATTACATATGAAAAATGTAGTTTGCCATTGGGTTCCCCATAACCTAACTGAGCACCAAAAAGAGGAGCGTGCCAGAATCAGTAAAGAAACTCTTAAATTGCTAAATGATGGTGGCCACCGCATCATTTCTAAAATTGTAACAAGTGATGAAATATACATACCATTATTTGATGTTCCAACACGTCAAGAAAGCAAAGTATGGGTCTTTGAAAATGATCCCATGCCGACAATGGTGAAAAAACAAGACTCACTGAAAAAAGGGATGTATGCCGTTTTCTTTGGATGTACAAGATTGGCCAAAGTTATCAAGTTGGAGGACAGAAGACAGTCACAGCAAACTGGTATACCACTAAATGTCTTCCAGAAATTCTACAAGAACTGAATGTTAGGGGACTAATGCTTCACCATGACAATGCATCTTCACATACAGCCGGATTAACAGTTGAGTTTCTCAAACAAAAACAAATTAAAGTGATCAAACATCCGCCGTAATCACCTGATCTATTGTGTGTGACTTTTGGTTATTCTTTAATCTAAAAAAAAACTTAGGTGGACGTCGTTTTCATTCAGAAGAAGAGATTGATGTGGCTATAAAGGCATTTTTTCATCTATTCCAAGAAATAAATGGCTTGAGGCATTTAATGTGTGGAAAATTCGTCTACAAAAGTGCAATGATGCTGGAAGAGACTACTTTGAACACCTAAAATTTTGTAAGTATAACTTTAAAAACCTAGGTGTATTACAAAAATTTCAGAGTAACCCTCGTATAAATTTGATATTTCTAGAATTATCAAATATTACAATAAGTGTCTATATAATAAAAACTTATTTGTTTTCATCCATATTTATTTCATGAATATTGCAAATCATTGTAATATGTGAATGAGACTCTTTTGTCTTTGGGTTAAGATTAAAGGATTCCAGCAAGGAAAAGAACAAGTATGATATTAAAAATGAAAGTAGAAAGCCTTAAAATGCCTTGTTGTTGATTTAAGTATTTTATTTTGCTTATGGTACACCAATTATAATCTTTTTCCATTCTCAATATAAATTAATTAAATAAAAAAATTTGTATAATATTTATATAATTTTTGTGTAAAAGTCTAGTTTAACAATAATTAGTCATAGTGAATTTTATTAATGCCCAGTATTTTCAAAAAAGATCCAATTTCTGTTTTGAACAACTTCAATGCATGTTTTGGCAATAATCATGCTTAAGAAATAACACATTTTATAAATTGTTTGTTTACAAAAGTTAATTTTTATAATTGTAAAGTTTTAAGATTTACAAATTTCTTTGAATTGATTTTCTTTGGATATCTTAGAATTAATATATCTGTTTATCATTACATTAGTGGTGAAAACTTGTTAACCATTTGAGTGCTTATATATGTGCTAAAAGTGCAGAATAAAATGCGTAGAAATTCTTTTTTTCTCTCTCTCTCTCTCTCTTTTCTTTTATTTTAATTCTTATATTATTAAAATCACATTTGAGTAAAATGAATAAAAACTGCAATTTATATGAATTCAACTGCGACAATTATACTACCCAATAGCAGCGTTTCCGCATTTTCGGTATAAAACAAGAGAAGCATGATGGCACTTTGCCACACTCAAACGATTAATTATTTTTTATTGTAACTGGAATATAGAAAAATATTTCTTGTGAAGAAATATAAGATACCATTGAAAAATAGCAGGAGTTTCACTTATCTTTTCTCTTAAAAAAATACTTTGAGAGAGATTTTGTTCAAAAACATTAAATGTCTTGAATAAAATATTCAGCAAAAATTTGGCGGTGTATATCAGAATTGATAGATTTGTACTAACAACATGAGCATTTACATTGTAATTATCAAAAATATTTTTTGAGAAAATTTTGAAAATTACAGTTATGCTGAAAGCATTTTATTGAAAATAAGTTTTTTCATAATAATTTAGGTTAAGTAATTTTAAGTAATGTTATTAAGTATTATTTGATTTTTCAAATACATTGAAGCTTTAGAGAAAACAACAGGGACAAAAATACCTCTATAAAAGAAAATTTTCATAAAATTTAGTATTTTTATATCTAAATATATTTGTTATTTCACTTGTCTAAAAATTTTTAATTTAATTCCAAAGTTTATATTTTATGCATTACTAAAAAGAATTTTAAAATAATCAAGTTTGCTGTTTATAATATAGCATTTTTAAAACGGTAGATAAAAGCATTGTGTACTTTTGAGCATTGTACATTATTACCATTGTTTTTCTAAAGTTTTAATTTTCACTAACAGTTCAGGAGAACTATAATTAAATATTAACTATTCAAATAATTTTTTATCATCTTAATACATATTTCCAATTATTTTGATACTGAAAGTTTAGCTTGTATCAAATGATTTCATTTTAGAAATATTGTATGCTTTAGATATCCTTAAAAAAATTCTTCAAAAATGTTATTGACTTAGTGAATTGTCAGTATAAATTAATATTCTAACAGTGTCCAAATAAGAATAATTCATAATTAATTTTTATTAAAAGAAAGATAATATCCAATTCAAAATATTCCTACTTAATTAAATTTAGGCATTATGAAAAGAAATAATAAGGAATATTTTATAAATCTAACTTGGCTTTATCTATGTATTGAAGTGTTATTTTAATTTAATTTTGTAATATTATTTTCAGTGTATTCCATAGATTCATATTATATATGACATTTATTGCCTTCATGTACTTGTTTGTAGTTGAAGAGATTACCTTATTTAATTTCATTAATTATGTAATGAGGATTAAGAACGTAAAATAGGGTATAAATTAATTTTATTTTGTCTTTTTAATCTGAATGATTTTCTACTAGGTAGTTCAAACATGGTTACAATTAGATTCTCAAACTTTAAAAAGAAAAGAAAAATATCCTGAAAATTCTGAATTGTATAACCAAGTTCTGAAATGCTTAAAAGAAGAGTGAGTATTTTATCTTTCTGTTTTAAGCCAATGATTTAATAGAGTTAAATAAAAATGTTAAAGTTGTTATTTTTTGTTCTAGAATTAAAACTTTTGAAATTGAGACAATTGCCCGTGCCCTTTATGATGATGAAGCTTTTAAAAGAATTATGTATAATTCTGCACTTGAGGTAAGATGATTTGTCTTTCGTAGTTACTTAACATGATCTTTTTCAAAAGGTATACTTATTAGTATTATATTTATTCAGTTAATTTTCCATAATTTTTATTCCAAAGAAATTTAAATGTTTTAACTTTTTTTGGTGGGGGGAATTTAATTTATTATCAAATATTATAATTATGAATGCTGCAAAAGTTATGAATTGTTTTAATTTTAATTTCATTTATATAAAGAAATTGTTCATGCTCACTTCCCATTAATTTTTGAAGTTTATGTATTAATCTGTCAAAACAAATGATGTTAAAATTATTAGCAATTATTTTGAATTCTGTTATTTTCAAAATGGATTTAAAGATCAATGGATTTGTAAAAGTTAGAAATTTGAAAGTGTTTATTAACAGAACTAAAATAAAAAGTAATAAATTTCTTTTTGTCATTGCTCCACATAAAACAAGTAAAATTTTATTGAATTATATCTACATTTTAACTTTTCTGCTACATGATTTTATTACTAATTTATTTTTGCTTCATGTTGTTTATACAACTTTTTTAATGCCTCTTTATTTTGTCTCATATAATTATATGTATAGCCTTGTACAGAGCCTCTTAAACATTTTGGTGTAGAGACCCTTATAATATTTATGAATATAACAAACTCCCATAATATTTATGAAACCTTATGAGCATTTCATGAATCTGAAACGGGTGCAGAAACTGCCAATTTCTTTGTTTCTAGTATAATATAATATTGCAGTTTTAAGTCATTAACATTAATTTATAATTAAGAAAAAAATTTGAAAAATTTTAATAATCAACAGAATATAAAATATTATACAGTTATAAAAACAAATTATATTACTTTGGTTCAAACATTAACTATAATCTGTCTATTAAATGTAATCACTGGGAAGATCATTACTGATAAACTCACTTATTTCTAACAGTACATATGCATAGATTAAGTATCAGTGGGGTTAAAGTTATATTGTTAAATCTTGTATTATCTGTGATATGAATTGATGCATTTTAAGTTTTTCCATATTCTTTGAATTTATCAACTTTAATTTTATAGTGGTCAAAGATTAAAATGTCTTGTGTGTATGTGTACAAAAATATGTTACAAAAAAATGTAAATATAATGCAATTTCAGAAATTTTTCTCTTTGAAGATGAAAAAAAAAAATCTCACAAACATGTCATTGAAAGGAATAAATAGAAGTTTATAGCAGTTTCTGAAATTTTTAGCAATTCTCTTGCAACTTCTAGCCTTTTAAGAACTTTGTTGTTAAATCAATTTTCATCCTCACATTTGATAACTCCACAAGTTCTTATTATTTTAATGGCAAAAATGTTTTAAAGGAAATCCATCAAAGTGTTTTCATTTGCTTGTCTTTATTATCTTTTATTTACAGACACATAGTGTAAAAATATTTGATAATTGTTAAATTATTGTAATAAGCTAAAAGAAGTATAAAGTCTTCCTATTCTGTGTAGTATTTTTTAAATTTAATAATACATAATTTAAATTTATACATAATTACATTCTGGTGTGTTAAAAAAAAAATTGTTGGCTTATTGAAATCTATAGCCAGGTAAACCAGTAAAATGTAAGTATCAGTAGGATCTATTTTGTCATTATTATTTAATGCATACTTCTGTTAAATTTTGTCTAAAATTGACCCACAGACATAAAATGTAGATAATCAGGCATAAAATTTAACAAAATTTTTGAAAAGTAACCTTATAAATAACGTTACTTTTCAAAACTTTATAATATAGAAACTATAATGTACTTTGTTTTGTCATTTATTTATAGAACATGACAAAAATTTAAACCTATTTGATCTTTTCTAAGATAAAACCTCTTTGTTAGAATTCCAATAAAAATTAATCTTTTTTTATTTTTTGTTTTAAGAAATGGTTGCACATTCATGTAGCAATTTTTCTTATAGTAACTTACAATTGACTGATGAAGCAAAATCAAACTTCCTATTCATATACATATGCTTAATGAGCATAATTTGTTCGAAAATCATACTCGCAAAGTGAAGCACTTGTCATAAAAAACAATTTTCTTGTACAATATTATGTTTCATATTGAAAAAATACTCACAAAATGTTATGTATAAGGCTTATTCAATGAATATTAATTACATATTGTGAAGGAGAATGAATCATCTTTATCTTTTCTTTCACTGTGGAATGAATTCGCTTGAAATGCAAATTTGATTTGGAAAAAAAGGGGAAGAAAGAAATAATTAATATACCTAATAGTTTTTTGCTAAAAAGATTTCCAGAGACATTTGTTTTTTCCGACACCTCACAATTTAGGCAAAATTCAACATTGGTTTACCATCAAATAAAATTGTAGCACTCATAGCCACTTCTTTATTGGGTTGATGCTTCTCAATGTAAGATGCAACAGTTATCCATGCTTCCAACATTTCACTTATTTCACCTGGAGAGTGTTTCTTTATCTGTATTTTCACTTTCACTGGCAAACTTACCTCCAAAACTTCTTTCTATGAACATATTGCAATTCAATAAACTCTTCAGTGCTCAGCTCTTGGCTCCACAAGCTCTTTGATATCATTATTATCTACGTCGAATCCCATAACAGTGTTCTAAGACCCAATCTCAGTAACTACAGGTTCCACAGATACTGTTTCAAACCACTCAAAGTTAAATTTAACAATGCTCTCTGACAAAAGCTTCTTCTTAGCAAAAATTAGAGTTCTCTTGGTAATCCCTTCCCACATCTTGTTTTGAGGCAGGCAAGTATGTTGAAGTAAATTCAAGAAAAATGTTTTTCAAAACTCTGAGAGGGAGGTTGGTTTCTTCAATCACCTGAAAACAATGCTCAAAGAGTGCTTTTATGTAGAGCTTCTTATAGTTAGAAATAACTTGCTAGTCCATGGGCTGAATTGCGTTGGAAGGCAGAAACTAGATCTTGAACTTGAATTCTTCAGAAAACTTATCTTATAGACCTGGGGGACTCATAACAAGCTAGATATGGAGTTGCATTTCAAGAAAATATTTTTTCACAATAGGACCAAACACTTCCTTGATCCACTCAATAAAAAGATCACACAGGCCTTCCTATAGAACCATATATCACATTTAGTCTACTCTTCTGGATTTTACATTTGTTAAATGTTCATGGAGTTCCTGAATGGTAAATAAGCAGAAGCTTACTTTTTAAATCATCACTTGCATTAGCATGAAATAGCAACATGCGATGGTCTTTCATAGGCTTGTGGCCAAGCAATACAGTCTCCTTTGCTTTAATATGTAATTGCTTCAGAATCTTTTTGTGGAAGAGACCTTTGTGGTAAGTAATCTTCAGAATCTACAAGATTCTTAAAATTCCTGATGAAGTTCTCGGCTGTTTTTGTGTCAGAACTTGCTGCTTCACCATGCCAATTCTCTTCTTAAACTTAAACCACTTACTGAAACTTCTTAAACCTAAGCCACAATTCTCCTCTTAAACTTAAATTTGAATATTTCAACCATTGATGATCCTGACATCTTCTTAACGAGGTTAGCGAAAATTACTTTTGTCTTCTCAAAAATGATACTCTTTTTTGATTATCAATGTTAGTTCCACCTTGCAATTTCTTTTCATTTATCCCTATGAGAAGCAACCCTTCAACATTGTCGAGAGTAGGTAACTAATGCACAGATGTTCTTGTTACTCATTGTAAAGCATCTCTTATCCTTGTTCTTATTTTCAAGGATAGTGCAAATCATGGATATAGACTGATTGAATGTGCGTGCAATTAGCTTAGTCATTGTTCTTACTTTTCAGTAATTTGATATTTCATTTCTATGAGTATTTTTACTCGTTTATTGCATGTTCTTGTGGCTTTTTCTTAGGGGACATTTTTGCGTAGGTTTGTTAACTTTTCACTCAAAGAAACTTGATTATCTTTCGAATAATTAATTTAAATAATTTTTATTTCTTTGCAAATAACATAAGTTTTAGAAAATGGGTGATCACAATTGACACCACAATGCTACAGGAATGAATGCTAAACACACAACATATGCACAATTTATGGCTTCTCCTTGCCTCTCATTAAGCAAAGTGTCACTTGTTAAGTAAGCCATTCTTTTACAATTTGTTTTGCTTATTTTGAGAGCTACTTGTTGAAGAAAGTTCTGTATGTATACAATATTTTTGTAATTTTCATTGTTTAGATATTTTTAAAAAATTTTTACATTTATATTTTAACAATGATTTTAATGTTATATTTTCAATTATTATGTTTAAAAAAAAAAAAAAAAAAGCATTTCAAATGAATGTCTGGTTAATTTCTTGTTTTAGTTTTTAATTTTTTTTAATTGAGATAAATATTTTTAAATTTTCTACCTGTTGCTTTGCACTTTAGCTATTTCAATATATTATAACATTTTTGTAATTTTTATATTTTTTATCTTTAATTACTTTTTATACCCTATTACAATTGTTGCTTTAGCTCATAATATTTAAAAATAAATTATTTTTGTAACTTTTATTTGAATTTTTAGAAAAATAGTCAGCATATAGTTGATAAACTTACAGCTATACATTATAAAATTGATGAGTTTAAGATAATAAAAATGCTTTCATGTTCTATATGAATTTGAAAAACCTTGATTGAATGTTGAAGAAACTGCAAACTTAATAAGTTAACATTAATTTTCATCATAAACATGCATTATTGTAGTTTCAGAAAACGAATAAATTAATAATAATGTTTTAACATGTAATATTTTATGTAATGATTAAATAACTAAATAAGTTTGGAGAATGAATGTCAGGTTATTGAATAGTTTGAAAAAAAATAGAAAGAAAATTATTTTCTTATCAAATAGCAATGATAAGAATGAGTAAATCTCTTATATTTGAATCTTATATAACAAATATTTGTATTTAACTTTTATTTTTAAGTTCTTGATTTACAAAAGTATTTTGATTTTAACAAAAATTCATACATGATTAATTTAATTTAAAAGTTTTGTATATTTGTAGAAAAACCTTGTAAATAAACTTTAAAAACTCTGAAAATTTGGATTTTTGTGCTCAGTATCTAAACTACTAAAGGGAAAATTTTTGATAAAAATTTATATTTCATAAAAATAACTTTTTAATATAATCTAGTAAGCATTAATGTTTCAATTTTAAGGGATCACTGTAACTCATTTTATTTTATAATTTAAATGTTTGTCTTAAGTTTTTATGTATCAGGCTTTCTTCGATATTTATTAAAATATGTCTTGTTTTACAGGTTGGAATTGATTCACAGTCTTTTTCTATTCAGTCTTCTCAACCACCAGTAGAAGTTGCATGCCTAAATTCTTTGCAGTTATCAGAAGATATTCAACCCACTGATTTTCTGCAACAACCACAATATCAAGATGCAGATAATTCTTTATTTTTGGATGAACCATTTTTGCCTGAAGACGAATTTGAACCTCCCTTACTTACCTCACACCATTCTAAAGAACCAAATAATTTTGCTGACCAATATAAAGTAACAGAAAACATTGATAAACTTGGGCCCATAACTCCAGCAGAAGCATTTTTATTTTTGAATCCTAATCCCAAATCTCTGTTGTCTAATTCCGAACCAAAACAAAGTATACCACTTCATTCAGGTGCTTTACCTCCTGTCAGCACCTCTGATCCCATCATTATAAATCTGCTGTCCCATGAAAAAAACATGCTTTCAGCAGAAGAAAGTGACTGTGATTATTTTACACAAAGACCTGCTAAACTAAAGAGTCGCAAGAGAAAATTAAATAGAATACCAGAGGTTTTTTCATGTGAAGAAAATGACAGTGAAGATACTAGTGATTGCGATAAAGATCCTGAATTCCGTTTTCTAACACCAACTTTATTCAAAAAAGTTTGTATAATTATAATAAGATCCTTTTAGTTTAAACTTTACAGAACTAAGACAGATTCAAACTAAGCAATATCGTTTTTTTAAAATGTCTATAAAACAAATGTTAAGTTATTTAATTATGAAAAGCAATGCTTTTATCATTAAAATTACTTTCTTCCAAGTATTGTATTTTAAACTTAGGGTTTAATTTCAACATTGTTTAACTCTTCTATAACACTCTAACGTTAGCATATATTATTAGGACATTAGGGAAATTATTATTCAGTTTCCCTCCCCACTAAAATAAATCTTCAAAATTATATACATAAAATACAAAAAGCTGTAAAAGAGCTATAATTTTATTGAAATTCAAGTTCAATAACTTGTAAATATAATTTTTCATTAATCTTAATATTACAATTTTTAAAATGAAAAGCATTTATTGTAAAGAAGAGTTTATTTTATTAAGAAAAACCTTGTTATAATGTTTTTAACTCAGTTAATAAATTATTTTGCACTTAATAACAAATTTGGATGTTTAATTATATCATGAAACTGTGTTTTTATTAATTTTTATTACTGTCTCATTTTTTTCAGAATAGTGACCATGAACATCCAAAAATAGTTTATTTATCAGATCAAGAGTCTTTTAATTCTTCTATTGTAACTACTATTGTTGACAGTCAACAAAATGATCCTAACTTCAAAGCAAAATCTATAGTCTTTCCTAAAACGAATTCTCCCATAAAAAAGAAGAGAAAAAAGAAAAAGTCTTTTAAGAAGAAAAACACTTTAACTAATATTCAGAATAACTATAAAACTCCAGGACAAATGACAATTCAACAGTTTACTACATCCTCTAAACAAATATGTCCCTTAGCAAAGTAAGTAAATTGTAGTAAATTATTCATTTAATTTAAAATTTGTATTTAAAGAATATTCCCTGTAACAGAAATGTTTTGCATTAATATTATTTTACTCTGTTATATGTATTAAATTTCTAGAGGAAATTTTTATTTTTCAATATCAAGTGACATTTAGTGCTGTGTTTAAAAAAAATTTAACTCTGAAAATTAAAATTTTCAAAAAATAAATTTTTATTATTTGAATTCCTATATTAATCACTTTTAATAACATAAGAGTACAGATAATAATATATAAGTTTTTTATTCTGTAGGTGGATTTCTTATTTAATATTAAATAGTTTTAAATATTTTTTTTTCAAAAAATTTACTTAGCAAATTGATAAGCACTTATTTTTGTAAGTTCCTCATAGTTTTCAATATCTTTAAAAAATTAAAAGGGTTGGTGGAGTCTTTGTTTTTGATATCTAATTAATAATTAAATTCTAAAAATTTTTCAGTGATCTTATTTTAATTAATTTAAAAGGAATGAATGAATTTAGAAAATTTGGGTTTATATATTATCTATGTCTATTAACATAAAGTTATAATTATGCATATTTTATAATTACAAAATTAGAGAATGAATGAATCTTTAAAAAAATTGTTTACTCTTAATTCTCAGTTTTTATGAGACAACTAAGTATTGTGATCTTAAATATAACATACTACGCATAATAGTTTAATGTTTATTGTGCTAGATAGTAGTTTGTTAATTTAACTTGCTTTTAAATTGATGTTCTAAAATGTAATAAAAAATTTATAAAGTGACTAAAACTTGTCAAAATTTACTGAAGCAATTAATAGCATATTCATTTATGTGATCAAAAATATTGAACTATATTTTCAACTCTTTGTTTGGCAAAAATCTTTGAAGCACTAAATTTGTTTATTTTTAATGGGCTCAGTAGGAAATGGCAAAGTAGAGTCATTTTTGTTTCTCCTCTGTAAAAGTTGTAAAATAAATTAGTCTGAAGCAAAGACCATTGAAATCAATTACAAAGGAACTAAACTGTTATATACATTTTAACTCATTATACATGTCTAATAAAGTTTTGTCAATTTTAAGTCAACCTTGGATGTTTGTACTGGTTCAGAATGCACTTTAAACCATAGGTCCAAATCTAATTAAGCCAATCTGGTAGCAGACTGGTTAGCGCTTTTTCACTTAGATCAACAACTTTTTAGTTCGAATCCCATTTTCAACTTGAATGTTTGTAGTGGTTTGGAAGACAATTTAAGCAATAATTCCCAGTCTAATTAGATCTTGTGTGCAAATAATGACCATTGAGCAACATGAACAAAACAATTAATTTTAAATAAAAATCCTTGAAATAAAAAGTTATAATAGCAGAACTGTTTGTTTATATTCCTCTCATTTTAATTTTGAAATAAATAAAATCTTAATTTTTTAAATACTGTATATTTAAAATTTATGTTTGTTATTCAAAAAATTTAAATTATAATTTAAATAGGTTATTTGATTATAGGATAGTGGGTAAATTTCTTTGAAAATATTAATAGACAACTGAAATAGAGACAAAGTTCTCCAGATTAGCAATCAACAATTAAATAAATTGAGTATTATTTCTCTTGACAAATTGGCTTTTAAAAAATATGTATTTAAAGTTTTTTATTTATTTATTTTATTTGCAGACAAAAATCTTTTGCATAAAAATAAAAAGTATGAATAAAATTTCATGAATACATTGGTGGCCAATAAAATCAGATGATTTTGATTAATCTTAGAAAATATTTTTTCATATAGTTTGATCTACTTTGTATTTTTCTTAATCAAATTTGCATTTTTAATGATTAAATTGTAAAACTTTTAAAAAATAATTGAAAATCAATGTCATAAAAAATTTTCTTAAAAAAAAAAAAAAAAAAAAAAAAAAAACTTTTATATCTTTTGAAGTCTTAAAAAAAGTAACTTCTTAATCTTTGGATTTCTACCTCTTTAAATTGCACAAAGTCCCATCCTTTTATATCCAAAATCTTCTTAAAATACAGGGCAGTCTAAACCCTACATAACCCCCTGAATATAATAGTTAAATATTGATATGCCACTGGATGTAAAGTTGTCACATAAACTTAATTGAGAGCATGTCTGAAGTTTCTTTTCATTTTTTTCTTCAACATCATAGAACTGTTCCTTACTTTTCAAGGGTTTTTTTTTTTTTTTTTTTTTTTTTTTTTAAATTTGAAATTATTGTCTGTAATTTTCAATTCATATTTGATCTTATTCTAAGTGAATGACTCTGCTGTCTGATTTACAGGGAATATTTTTTCCGTTGTTTATTCTTCAAATCTTTAATGTTTTTCTCTATTTAATAAAAAAGAGCATTTAATTGTAACTAATATTTTGCAAGTATTGTGTACATTGTACTCAAAAAATGAATTTCCTCTTATTAACGAATTAAATGAAAAGAAATTTTGTGTGTGTGTGTGTTCTGTTGCCTCTCTCTCTCTCTCTAATTTTCCTATCCATACTATACAATTTAACATTCATTCTATTTTATGATCTGTAAATAAAAAGCATGATACAAATAATTGACATTAAAATTTAAAAAAGCATTGCAATCAATTATTTAATTAATAATTAAACTTTATGAAAATTTTTCAATTACATCAATATTTTAGAGAAAATAAATTTCAGAAATGCCATGATATAAATGCAGAATTGTTTTTCACAACATTTATTGTGAAAGGTGCGTTACATTGAAAACATCATTTAATAAAAATTTGACACAAACAAAAAAGTAAAACAAATTTTAACCTCATTTATATGTTTACCTTTGAAATTAATTTTACTAATGAACAAACATATTAATACTGGATTATTTCAACAACAAATAAAATGTACTTGATTTGTAAATATATTTTTATTTTGCTTATTTGTGCAAAGTTCTTAAACTGGAAAATCTCTAGTGAAAATAATTTGAAAATTAAACTGTCTTAAATTATATTAATTTTCAAGCAAATCATTTTAAATTTCATTTAAAAAAATGAACAGTTCACTTCACATCAGAAACACTTTTTTCCATTGTAACATTGTTTTAATCCTACCAGGAAAAACATGAATTTTTTTTTTTTTTTTTTTTTTAAGTTATACATTAAAACAAAAATTTTCAGTTCATTGCAATTAAATTTTTTGCTAAAATTAGAACTTATATTTGTGAATTGTGAAAATCAAATCAATTTTCAGTATTTGTTATTGCATATAAACTTGGTAAATACTATATTAATATTGTTCATTAAAAGGTGTCTTTGAATTTTTGTTTTTTGAAATTCTTTATTACTAATTAGGTACATTAGAGTAAAATGTATAGTAAATTTAACTTATATATATTAATAAGTTAACTTTATCATTTTAGTTGTAGCCGAGAAGATTTCCAGCAGAATAATAAGAAGCGAAAGAAATATAAACTTTTTAATATTGATACATATAAGGACACATTTAATAAGAGCAACCCACCCACTGTAAGCATGCAGAAAACTAAATGTAAGTGCAGTAATATTCTCTTATAATCAATATAAATTTAGTAATTTTCTATTTAATAGTAATTATAATTTAAATGATGGGCATGAAGCAATACATTTATAATCATTAATATTCATACTTAATTAGTATGTAATAAGTAAGTAGATTTTTTTGTTTTTAGCTTCAAAACACATCATGCAAGCTTTAGGTAATAAAAGGCGCTGTGCTGAATGTGAAATTACTTTTAAGACACCTTCTGAATTGAAAAAACATGTATTTATTTTTCATACTACTGATGATTTCAGTGACTAATTTTAATTTTTTAAATTATCTGTAGAAAATGCTTTAATGTAATTTGATTGTTCAAAATCTTGTATATATGCTGACTGTTAGATAGTTGGTATTTTCATGTGAAATGTCATCAGATAAATTTGTTATTACTGTAAATAAGGTACATATTTTAAGCTTCATCACATTTCTTATGTCATTTCATAAGATTTCACATAATTAAGAAAGCAATAATAAGCTCTTCACTAACCAAAAATTTAATTTTTGAAAACAATTCATATTGTTTGTTCAAATGAATATTTATTAATTTAAATAACTTTTTTTATTTCAAATTCAGTTACTCAAAGCTTCTAAAGCTTAAAACGTAAATGCATTTTGTTATTTATTTTTTGTTTTTTAATTCATGTATTCAAACAAATTCTTCAAATCCAAAATAATCAGATAGAAATATTGTATTTTATCATGTTAAAATGTGACTCGTTTTTAGAAGTAGTTTTCTTTTCCTAAACTTGGTTATTGGTCTAGCTTATTAAATATATATATTTTTTTAATTTCTTTTTCAAAATTCATATTCTTGAATTTTAATATTAAATGACTGTACAGTTTTGTTGTATAAAAAATGCAAAACTTAAGTTTTAAAAATATCCACAAAAACAATTAAAATTACATAAAAACAAATTTATTAAATAATATAATTATTGGATTGAATCTTGTTATGCTTTATATTTATTGTTACAAAAATTTTAGGAATGTATGACAGTAATTTTCTAAATTAAAAGAGAATTTACAAAAATATTGCTAAATGTGAATAGAGAAGTTTTTAATGTGAAAATAAAGTAATTTTGCATATTTAAAACTCAAATATTGCCATATATTATTGTTTTTTTATCATTAAGTTCATCATATTTATTTTTCATCAACTTTTAAGAATATTTGTAAATAAAAGGTAAATTTTATCTCAAAATATTTGTAATATTTGTAAATGATTTTTAAACAGTTTAATCTTTGCTTTTTTTTAGATGAATGCTATTTATACTGTTTTATTGTATCATAACTGTTGTTATTCATTTTGTAATTTATATCATGTTTCTTGTAAAGTTTACATTTTTTTTAATGAAATTATAAATGTAAAAATTGAGCTTTTTTTATGTGCAAACTCTTTACTCTGTATTTAAAATACATTGAAACTGATAAAAACAATTATTTAATATAATTTTATGTAAAAATTTACAGAATATTATTTTGTTGTGTTTTCAAAAATTCATACTATATAAATTCCAGTTACCATAATTGACAATCATAGTTATTTTTCTTAATTAAGTATTAGAATATTTTGTTATTATGTATATTTACTATAGTGTTTGAGATTAACTGCTCAATAAAATTGTGAATAAAAGGCATATATTTTCAGGTTATTTTGTCTTTTACATAAAAAGTTTTTTTTTTTTTATTGTGTTAGACTTTAAAATTATCAATTTTTCCAATTGTTAATTTTTCTGAGAAAAAAATTCATTTTTCACTATGTTCCTTAAATTTCTTAACTTCTAATAAAATGAGAAATTTCTTTTAGAAATAAAACTGTCGGATGAATTTATCAGAAAAAATATATATTGCTTCAATTTTTCTTCCCAAGTATAACTTCTGTTTTCTTCCCAATGTCATAATATCCTAATGACAAATGGTACCATATTATTTAATACCATTGGTTTTTACTGCAACGCTCCCATCAACTAATCACACAACCTCAAAATTCCTTCAATTCGCTAAATTTGTAAAACTGATGAGTTACATGATTTAGCTGATGTATGATCATAACCACATTTCACCACAATTAGTAAAATATATGCTCCAGACACCTGTGTTTTAAGGAAGAGAAGAAAGGATTTATGTAATCTATTATATTTCTTTTAAGAAAAATATTGTGATCAAGTGGTTTATTTGATTTTGTCTATAACGATTATTAAGTCATCAAAATTTACATTTATGGTCATGAATGTTGGAAATGGAATCTATTTGTTGCTGCTGTTCCAACCATGCTGTTTCAAAATTCTGCTTTGTTTTGTTAGAAATGTTGCTTGACAAAAATTGTTTAAAAAATTGTATTTTATCCTTTAAATTTAAATAAGAACTGCATGTAATTTGGAAATTTCTCTTAAGCCTAAAATTTGCTAAGGAATGATGAAAAATTCTAGATTTCATAGAATTAGGTTATTCTAATTATCATTTTATAAATAAAAGCAATTTACTTTACAAAAATGTATGAAACCTTATAAAATTGTATTTTTTAATGGATATTTATTATAGAAATTACAAATTTCAAGCAATCTAATTCCTCTTAGATAATCAATGTATAAATCTGAAATAGTATGATTGAATGTTATGTCATGTATTCTATGCTTAATTCTAGAGAATGATTTCCTAGCTACATCTAATACTATTTAAAAATATTTTTTAATTAAAAGTATTGGAAGATAATGTCAATATACAAAGTAGAATATGTTAAGAAAAACATCTTTACTGTGATTAAATCAGACATTGATAATAAATATAAAGTTATGTTGAAAAAATATTTTAGTTTTCCTATATAATGTGTTAAAAAAAATTTTTTTATAACACATAAAAAGTTAGTTTTTTTTATTACAAGGAAGATTTCTGTTATGCTTACTTGCTTTCCATTGCTTTTATATGCATTTTACTTTTGTTAATTTAATATTTTTGGATTATTTACATAAGTGTGTGCATACAGTCATTGTTTTATATAATAATTTATTGGCTGAAATGAATATCTATGTTTTTTTTTGGTGGGAGAAACTGGTGTATAAGCGTTTTATGTTTTATATATACTATTGACAAACTAAAAAAAAGTTGTTTCATTCCTAAACAAAATTTTATTGTAAATGCATGTTTTGTGCATTCATATGTGAACTCAGAAAAATTTTAATACTATAAAGTTCCCAAAATTTAAATATTCTAGTTATAAGTGTGGTATAAAATGTTGAATTTAAAATACTTCAGAATATTAAAATTGGAGCTCTACAAAGAAGATTATTTACTGTTTGATTTCTTTTTAAACTTGTTCAGAAATGTGTGGAATATTAAACAAATTTCAGTTATATCATTATCGAATTGAATTGAATGATGCTTCACCTAAAAAAAAAATTACCATATGCTTATATTCTACATTTAAATACTAAAAATTTAACAATTAATATAAATACTGACAGTGTTCAACTTAAATATAAGTTCTTTCAGCTCAAGAAGTTTTTATAAAATAAGTAAGTAATAATAAAACAATTTGACTTATTGAAAAAAATATTTTCCTTGTCTTATGTATTGTGCTTCTTATTCATTTTTTTAAAAACATAATTCTTTAATAAGTTAAAAATCTTGCATTTTATAGTAATGAATGAAGTAAATAAAAGAGTTCATACATGGATATGACATTTGTGTAAACTAGCCTTTTAGCATTCAAACTATTTTATTGCTGAGCAATAATATTAATATATTTCAAAAATATTTTGAGAAATATACATGTATTTTTTTTCTTTTGAATTCAGATATTTAAATTTTTTTATTTCTAAAATTTTTTTCAATTTTTTTTTAAAATTCCTGAATTTCTTTCCTAAAATTTTATTTTTGAGTACTGTGCATGCTGGAAATATGCAATTTTATCTATTGCATGTATTATAATAGTCTATAAAAACTAAATAATTGATTTAGATTGCTGAAGGTTAATCAAAATGTTTTGATTAATCTTTTTAATTGTGTTTGCATAATTACATCTTTTTTGAAATTTGTAAGTATCCTTATTTATTAGAAGTTTAATGAATTGGCATCTGTAATGTTTAAATTCTTGAAGTTTTGAAAAAAAAATTTTTAATATAAATTGTTAAAAAGTTAGGCATTCTCTTTATATTTACTGCTGTCTGTACTTATTAATGATAAAATATAATAGGTTGTTTCATCCCTGGGTAAAAATGTTATCATTTATGGATATTTTGTGCACATCAGTTAAAAAAATTAGAAAAAATTTACAATTTTAAAATTTAAAATCTATGTGGGTATGAATATGTAAATTTTTTAACTATATTCAGTTATTAAAACAATATTTATAGAAATTATTTTAAAATATAAACTAAGACTTGACTAACACAATTTCAGAAATTAAAACAAATTTGAATTTTCAATTTCAGGCGAAATTTTTACATTTTCTTCATTATGTAATGTCAATTCTATTATTCACAATTATATCCATTCATATTTTGAAGAATTTTTAAAACAATATGTTATTATAAATATACTTTCTGCCAGAATTGTTTAAATTAATCTCTTTTGGCATTTCTTTTTATGCTGCATTTTGGGAATTTTTTTTTAACTATTTTACAGCCACATATTTCATCTTCTTCTAACATTTGCAATCTTTTAGGTATTTTGAGTAATAAGTTAACTTTTTATTAAAACAGATATGATATTTTAACTTTTAAGAGCAAAGACTATTAATTAAAAGGAAAAATATAATTCTGGCTGTATAATTTGCAGTCCTTAATAGTGAAAAGAGAAAACAAAGTATTGTAATATTACATTATTCAATTCAATTAAATTAGTGTTTTCCTCTTTAAGTATTTCATTATTAAGTATTAAAGTAATTAATTTTAGGAAACTACATATTCTTAAAAATTAAAAATAGTCCGTAAAAATACACCTGTATTACAAATTTAATGAATAAATTTGAAATAAATAAAAATATTTTCCATTTGGACAAAAATCATGAGTTGAAATTTAATTACAGTAGAATTTGGATACGTTTTTATGGGAAAATCTGTCATTCCAGATAATTCATAAGATTTTGTTTTCATAGATGATAAAATCATTTCATGCAGTTTACATGTCATTTATTCAAATAAAATAATGCTTCAACATTCACTTATATAAGAAATAACACTTCACATGATTATTGTTTTTGAAGAAAACATGTAAAAAGATTCTAGTAAAATAGAATTTCAAAAGAATAAAGCATATTCAAGAGTACCCCTTTTCCATCCTGGTGACAGATTTTTTATCTTTTGAAAATATTTTAAAGTTGAAATTTCTCTTACAAAAGTATGTTTTGAAAGAAAATTTTAATTAACTCTAAGATTTCTTTTCAATTTGTGAAAGTTTGAGACTAGTTATCGGAAATTTAACTGGGTTTAAAAAATGAAGTTTATCATCCTCAACACACAATCTAGATACTTTGGAAATAGACTATTTGTGATGTCGCTTTTACAAACCAAAAACCTTCTTTCATGCATTTGAACTATTAAAATGAAGCAATTATCATTGTATTTTGTAATGAAAACAATTGCTTTTATTTTACTTCTAAAAATTATTGAGCTTACACAGATAATAGTTTATAAAACATTATTTTTGTCCTAAGGATTGGAAAAACTTGTTCAATATATATAGCCATTGGTTGTGCCTCTAAAAACATGAGGGAGTCTTGTGAACAATTTGTACAATAATTTTTCATTAAATATTGAAGAAATTACTCATAGAATGGACGTAAAAGGATAAATAATACAAATAAAGTTTTAGATGATTTAGTTTTTTTGCAAAAAAAAATGAATATAAATAAAAAATGATTACTGCACTTAATATTTTTAAAGTAATAAGAAGCAGTTTATTCATCATTTATTTAAAAATAGTAAAGCTTTTCTGTAAAGAAGATATCTTTTTTTTTTTTATTGTAGATGAGGATTTTGTAAAAGATGGGAATAGGATTTATAAATTGCATAGATTTTTTTTTTAAGCTTTGATTTAGAATTTTAATGAAAATAATTGGGATAGCAATTGTTTATTGAACTATTGACAAATTGCATTTCACTCAAACAACTTTTGAATTTTTAAGTAAAAATTAATTTTATTTGGCCTATCTGAAAAAGATTTTTTTACACATGTTTCTGTATGCAAAATATTTCATTAAATTGAATAATGAATTAAATGATTACTATGAGATTTTATCACATGAAAAAGAAATTGAGAATGAGGCATATTTAAATAATATATGAAGGAAATTTCACAAGGCTGGGACAGAAAAAATATTGCTTTTAATTAGTCGCAAAAATCATATTTTAATATTATTTTAATGATTTTGAGAAATTTTTACATTTTTCCACATTTTAATAAATTTATAAAAAAAAGTTTCATAGTGCAACCTTCTATTCCTCTGTAATACATACTAAATTATAATTTTTTTTATGCTACCTAACCAGTGCAAAGATTTTTACTACTGTTATTTTGTTTATTTAATTTAAAGAATCTGTAAGCATTCTGGAAGGAAACTTGTTATGTGTTGGTGCATCTCTTAATCAAATGCTGTAAATAGCTGGAGAAAAAGAATTAATACAAAATTATGAATTTTTCCATACATTTTATCAGGAAACAATTGCAAGCTCAGTGAAATATTATCTCAGGATAATGAAGGACTTATTTTTTGAATAAGATTCAAAACTTAAAAAGAATGGTGTTTTCAATTTATTATGGATGCTGTTATTACTAATGCCAGAACAATGTGAGATGTGGCAAATTATAAAAGATTGTGTTGGCACAGTCCAGTGTTATGCAAGATGTCAACACTTAAAAAGCACAAACAGTTAATTTAATAATTATCAAGTTACTCTAGAAGAGAAAACTCATCGAAATTTCATTCTTCCTAAAGAAAATAGAATCATTTCCCCCAGTCAAATAGCTCTTTAACATCGCAATCCCTAATTCCAGACATGTGACTTGTCCATGAAAAGTAAAATATAAGAAAAAATCATCAACTTTTGAATTTAACATTGAAGTATATAATTATGCAAAGGAAACATTTATCTCACTGAAAATTTAATATTATTTTAGAAATTAATTATATTGTAAAACGATCAATAAATATTTCTACTTTTGCAATTTCCTTAAGAGAGGGTGGGACCCTTGATTACAAATTTTGGATGAAAAACTTCAATATTAAACTGAATTAGGGCAGCATTTTATATAGTGAAAATAATATAGCTTGTAAAAATATTCAAACAAAATTATGCATCACATTTGTAAGACAGAAGAAGAATGGAAGAGAGGACATTACTTTGCAAAACATTTATTACAAACATGATTAAATCAAATTCATTATGAGTTACAATAGTACATTCAATTCTAATCAAGAAAAAACTATATATATAAAGACAACAAAATAAAGTTATTATCAGTACGAAACTAATAATAAAGAAAATTAATATGAACCGGGTGGTTCGTGATCCTTCTTGTCTCACTCTAAATTCTCTATTGTATCATTGTTCTCAGCACAGAGCACTAATGCCATCTTTTGGCAGTTAGTAGAGTATTTTTGCATCTGTTACACACATTTTTTTAATGAATTACAAAATATAATTTTTCTAGTTATAAATTTATATTTGTATGAAACCTATATATACTGTTAGGAATAAAATATGACTATGAAAAATAGAAAAATTTTAAATGTTTTGAGATATTCAAATATTTTTTATGAATTTATTTTAAATTATTGTATACAGTTGTGAGACTAAAATTTGTGTAGTTAATTTAGCGCTTTGTAGAACTTATCATTATTTCTTTAAAGTTGTTAAAATTTTGTGTTACCCTTAGTATCTGATGATTTATTGGGGTTTCATTGTAATTTCTTGATTTTGTTATCAAATAAGTATTAAATATTGTCAAAATCTCATATCCAAAAAAATATAGATATTCAATAAATAAGAAACTTTTGTTGTGTAGTTCAGGATTAAAATCTTTCTCTGTCCTAATAGGATTTTTGTGTCCCATGATTCCACATTGCATAGAAATTTATATTTTAGGAACTATTCATAAGTTTATATTTTTATACTGTGGAAAATGTAACTGCTAATATGTTTTATTGAGTTTCTCGATTTGCTTGTTAATTTTTAAGCTGCTCTGAAATATTTGGTTAACTATCTTATTGTTACTTGTATTATTTGTATAACTAAACATAGGCTGGTATTTAGAATTCATTATTTTGCAAGTCACTTTTCCTGAAACTAATTTCAATTCATTATGTTCATCAGCTATATACTGAATAATGTTATTTTAATAACCATAACTCTTTCAATATTGTCATTTAAAATTTTAATGTTTTGATATCTGCATATTTATTATCTTATGTAAGCAATTAGTATAAATTTAAAAGATAAATAATGTGAAGTATTTTGTATATTATGTTTAATATTTCAACTATTTGATTTTTCTTAGCTAGTGCTTTTTGAGCCACTATTTGACTATTGTTGACTGCTACTTAACTACTATATAATAAAGATAATTCTTCCATTTAAAATTTAAAAAAAAAAACTATTCTCTATAACTAATTCTAGGTACAAAGAATTGTTATCTATAACAAAAAAAAATATTTTTTTTCTGCTAGAAAAATATAGATGGCATATGTTGTGCTTAACTCTTACTGCAAGACTGGTATATAATTAATAATTTTACTGATACAGTTTCTATTATAAATAAAAATAACAATTTCTAAAACTAATTTATTTACTTCAATAAAAGTCAGTGTGCATGATGTAGAATAGCTACAATTAAGAACATTCGAAAATAGATTCATTTAAATCTGCAAGAAGTATAATGTTGCATTTCAGTAAATTGTTAAGACATTTCTCATCAGCTGTAATTGTGTGAAAAAATAAATGGAGTTAATAATGCTGACTCATCCTGTACTGCTACAACTTGTCAGTTGTTATTTTATTATAACATAATGATTTTCATAACATATTTAGGATGTGTTTTGTTGGTAAAAAGCTTAATGACATAAAAGGATATTAAAAAAATCAAGAAAAAATATGAATCATGCAATATAAAGCTGCGAAAAGTCTTTTAATTAAAATTAATTGCTAGTGATATTAAATAGTAACTACTTAATACCTGGAACTATTTTTATTTTTGAAGAATCATTTTTTTTTTATTCTTGATCCAATCACAAATATACTTCTTAGATTATTCAATTAAATAAAATGTACTATAATAATATGATTTTACTTCTGTATAATAAATGTGAAACCTGATGGTCTGAAATTAAATAGATCTTCAAAGACTTTGTTGCATGAATTATATATTTTCAGCTTTATATGTATGTAATTAAAAAAATCTTGATTATATTTGCAAATAATTTGAATTTCATCTGATGTGATTAATATGCAGTTTATTGAATTACCTAATATGTATACATTTATATTCATAAAATCCTGTCATCTATATAAACAGAATCCTAATTCTATTTGTGTCCAAAGTCTTTTTTTAAGTCTGAATTGAAAACAGCTTGAACAGAATGGAATGAAACTTATTCAAGGATGTTGTGATCTCCAGCTAATTTAAAACAAGCTTTGTTTCATTCCAAAAATTTTTAACGACATTTGTAGTTAATTTAAGCAGTAATTAAGGTTAAATTGAACTCTTTGTGAAATTTCTTGTTCTGCGATATAATTATTCTGAACCTCTGCTCACATGAAATACAGTGATATATTAAACTTTTATATAACTGATTTGACCGAATTTGCACAATAATATCCACTTCAAAATTCTAGTAATTTTTTTTGTTTCTCTTCCAAGTTAATAAAATTAATCAATTAAGAAAATTGATGTTAAGGATTGCATTAATAAATTATGAACATTTTTCAAGTGTCCTTATTCTTGAAAAGGTCCTAAATATTTAAAAATAAAAATATTTCAGTGCATAAATTATAATTAAAATATTTTACTTTTATTATATAAGTACAAAGAAACGTACATTACCCATATAAAATTATTTTTTTGTCAATTTCATACAAATGAAATCTTAATAATTTTTCACATTGGCTAAAATATGATTTACATTCACATGTATAATTTATTATAACATATACAATACAATCGTGTATAATGAAAACATAAATATACAATTTTTTATTTCCATACCTTTAAAAGTATGTCAAATTCATATGTAAATATGTATGAATAAATTCACACTATTAAACAATCCACAGATAAATTCCATCTGTATGTATATTTGAGATGAGGAAAAATTAAGAGATCACACAGAATATTTTATTATCATATTTCAATTGCTCTTAGGAACTCCTTTCATCTGCAAGAATATTTCTGGAACTGTAGTTTTTTTTCATTTGAAATTCCATTCTAACACTGCAAATATTGTTTTTGCATGTTTAGTCAACATTGTCAATGTTTGCGGTAAAAAAAAAAGTTGAGGTGTGAGATCTATGTTAACACTTTTCTATAAATAGTGCATCATGGAAAAGAAATGCTGCTTTAATTTTTTTTAAATTCTCACAAGACATCACAACAGACAGACAAGTTCAAATGAAATATTTTTCATTCATTTTGTAGACACAAGTTCGCTTCTTAACAAACACTTTCTTCTCCAGGCTTCTCTTTGTTTTCTAATGCCACTGAACAATCATTAGTTATAGCCTTTATATCGCTGATGTTTTCATAGCTTTCTATTCTACTCATACCTGTTGGCAGGAAACTTGGAGTCACGTGCTTGCCCCCACTTTGTGGACAGACGTCAGGCACTGAACTGATTCCAGCGTCTTTATGCTTTTTATGCAAAATAACAGGGTTTATTGTCTCCGTGAGTTTATTGTGCACGGTTGTCGTGGAAGGATTCCCCACAGAGAACGGACTGAAGACAGCTGAGAAGGCCAAGACGAGATGAGTACCGAAATCCATGTAAAATGCATTACCCCATTCTCCAGTTTGCATATAAAGGGCATGAAGAATTGCCAATGGTCGAAGTATGACTAGCCAAATGAAATTATAGTATAAAGCCATATCCACAAATGTGTTAGTTTTACAACCATATTGACAAACTGCTCTGTTAGACCACATCAAAAATCCTGCAAAGAAAAATTATTTTTAGTACTTTGTGAACATGCCTGTGTGATTCTTATTTTATTAAGAATTTAAATTGATATTAAAATTTTTATAGTTGAAAAAATACAACTTGAAAAAAATAGGGGAGTATGCAAAATAAAGAATAAAACAGTTATGTATAGTCATTAATTTAGGAATACTTATATTCAAAAGCACAAATATATTCTCTATAGCAGTGTAAAAGATGTTTCATGATTAACAATTAGTTTTATATAAATGACCTTGCTTACATTAATATCTTATGAACAATCAATGCAATATATTTATTGTTAAAATTTGTTTTGTTTTTATTTAGAATTAAATACTTTATATGAATTATGATGTGAACTATTTTATGATTTTCGAACATGTATTTACGTTTTTGTGTAATTCTTGCATGTAAAAAATTTTTGAAGCTTATCGCAAGATGCACTAGTGATCAAAAGCGCTAACACACATAAGATTTTAAACAATTAAAAAGAATTAATATTTATATATTTTTATCTGTGTATTTTGTTTTTATTTAATAATAAAAATCTGTTCTTTACATTGTATTATTTGAAACGCTCAAAATTTTTTTATAGTATATTCACTTTTCCTTATGATAAACATATTTCTGATATTGAAAAGCTCTCACCTTTTTGAAAACGAATTTCAGTTTGCTAAAAATAATCATGTAAGAGATGTGGGGGTCAAATTCTCAAATTATACACATGTCGATAAATTAAGGATAATGCAGAAATACACGGAAATCGAATTCAAATGGAAAAATACCACCTGTGAAAATATCACTCATAGTCAAGCATATGCAAATTACAAGAAGGTACCTGATGATATATGAAGTAAACAGAAGTGTGTGTGGCAAAAAAGGGGAAACGCGTTCACAACCAGTTGGTATGTCGCCCAATGCATAGGTGTGACACAGCAGGTGATGTTTTACGTAGAAGAATTTTTAGCTTCCTGAAATGCGGGTATATACAGATGGCAGAAGCCGAGGAACTCGGAATTGTCCAGAGTCAGCTCTAGGCTGTTGCAACGATTCAAAGATGATAAAAATATCAGTAGGTGTTTCAATAGAGGTCGCCCTCGAATGACGATCGATATTTGGCAATAACCGCCAAAAAAAACAGGCGAGGTAAAAAAAAAAAAAAAAAAAAAAAAAAAAGAACTTGTCGCGTTAACCATGGGTATGGCCGTTTCACAAGTTAGACCATGTACAAATGTTTGGACCAGTAGGGTCCATATTCTCGCAGAACTGACGTATGTGTTCCGCTCATGGCACTTCCCTGTCACCCGCAGTCTGCCTGGAATAGAGAACATGCTATGTGGGCATCGTCACAGTAAATTTGTGTTGTGTTTTCCAACGAATCGAGGTTATCTTGCAGTCCGATTCATGAAACCCCGGGTATACAATACCGCCAAGACAACATCATTGAATGCCAACGTTACGATGGTTAAGGTGCTTGCTTGGGCAAGCATTATACTGGCTACTAGAACAGATTTGCGTGTTCAAATCGGAACTGTGACAGGCAAAATTTATAGAGGTGTCATTCTGTAAAAATGTGTCTTATTAGGGCTGCCCTTGGTGATGAATTTGTGTTTCTTGTTGATTACACAGCCCATCAACCACCACCTACATTTATACCAGATCTTCAGAGAACATTGTTTACAGAATGGAGTTTCCCGAAGTTCTGCTCGATAATGTGGTCCTCAACATGACTTCGCGTTATACGAACTGTATTTCCTCGTATGGGATACATACGATGTATTAACTATCATAAGAACAATATACTTTTCAGTTGTTGTACGAGCGATATGTGGTGTAAGTAGTCCAGGGAGCTATATTTGTAGATTTTATGCCTGATATCATACATGTACCATTTCGTTAGTTTTGTTTCTGCACCTTTAGTTGCCGGTTCTTACATTATCTTTAATGTATCGATATGTGTGTATATAGACAAGAACATTTATCATATATTAGTTGGACAAAAGAGAAAACTGTCCAACTAGCAGATATATTGATATTTATAATCATTTTCCTATAAGTTAAGTACTTGGAGTTAGACATTATTCTACATTAAAATATCTGAATAACGATATTAGCTTCTAGTGTTTCATTTAATGCTTTTTAACTATTGATTAGCAAGTCCATATATTCCCCCCGTTCTCCAGATATTCATATATTAATTTCTGCAGATTCAGACCCTATTTAATTTCACGAACGAACATAGGATTATATCAAGTTACCCTAATTCCTTCATATCTAAACATATTTTGTTTCGCACTTCAGAGTCAAAGGTGATTGATTACAATGAATTGCATGTTTTATACGCTTTAAATAAACAGTGAATTCTCAATGATAATATATTTATGTATAAATTTTCGTTGAAACAAATCTTAGATATCTTTAATTCCCTTACAAGCTGAATAAAATATAGCGGCCAATATTTATGTATTAATGAAAAATTCTGAAATATGGAGTAATTTAAAAAATTTTTCTAATACGTTCACTTGAATTTCATCATGGGTTATTGATAACATGTATACTTGTGACGCATTCTAAACATAATCACTGGCAATGACAATATCCGCTAGCAGATGGATCGCAAAAACCTTTAATGTGAAGCATAATATTAAGAAAGATCATAGTACCAAGTATTACATTCAAAAAATAAAATTGTTACAATCTTAAGACTATCATTGAAACAATTTTAAATTATTCAACACGTGTCATAGAAAAAAGCTTTCAAATTTCGAGAATAGTAAGTTAAATAAAATATTTAATTTAAAAGAATAAAACTAGAATATAATATTTGTGTGTTAAATAGTTTCAATCCAGCTATAAAAACTTAAACTTGTAAGTTTATTTCAAGGTCTATTTAACTAAAGCATTGTTGAGAAACACAAAGCAAAAAAAAAAGTCTTCTTTTCTTCTCAATTAAAGAAATGATCACCCAAGATAGTGCTTAAGGATATCATCTTTTTCTCCACATACCTTTTCAAAACCATTGTTCTGCTTCTGATTTTTTTAGTTGCTTAACATGCTCCAAAATAGGTTAGTTCTGGAGTTTTTTGAATTTCCTTTTGTTGACTTTTAAATACTAAGCTATTGACCTAGAAATTTCTGTTCAAGGTTAATTGAATGCGGAAGATATGTGGTTCGTTTGCGTGTCCTACAAAACTGCATTTTGTAACAAAGAAAGACACGAGACCTTGTTCCGTATTTTGAGAGAAATTTTAAATTACGCACATTGACAGCTACTTTAAAGATTGGCTGGCATTTAGAACTGTGCTCAATTGTAGTTTTGGAGTGGTATTATGAAGATATTTTTTATGACATGACTAAAATTAAAATATATAATTTAAAAATATTATGTTTCTTAGAATAAATGAACCAGAATTACTAAACGTTTACTGTTATGCTTGTTAATTATTATATTAATTTGCTTGGTCTGAATTGATAAAAGAATTTTGTGCTGACTTTTTGTATCTGACTAAAACTCAGTGCAAGAAGTAGCACTATTCAAAAATCCATTATTTTCTCCAAAATACTGCTCACAAAATTTATTATTTTAAGAAAAATTGAACTTTTCATTCAGAGTGGTAAAAAATATTCTCATCTTTGGCCTTATCAAGGATTTTTAAAACTTGATGTTAAATCAAAAATGCAGTGTTTGAATTGTAGAGTATATGTTTATTGTAGGAATGAAGTAGTATAGAGAATTTAACAGAGATTGTGTGTGTGATATATTTTATTTCATAAATTACAATGATTCTAGATGCTTATTTCTTTGTTTAAAATTTCAACTTCAATTGCGTAATACCTTGGCTCACACAAACATATATTACACCAACTTAATTCACATCTGCGAATGCATCTGTGGGAAACCATGTTGTAGCTGTAGAGTGATCATATATTACTTATAAAGTATATGTTTGTATTTTTACATTATATTAAAAATATGTGTGTCAGACAGAGCTTTCCTTCTCTAAAACTACTTTACTTAGAAACCATTTAGGAACGAAATCTTTTTGCTAATTAAAACAATTAAAAACGTAAGTATAAACTTTTGCTTGTTTATTTAATACATGATTTTGTTTTTTGCTCATTTCTTTTTTTTGCATTAATTAAGACAAGAAATATAAATATTATTTTCATTCAAAAACTCCACTTAAAGTGGAGATCCCTGAATCAAATAAAATCTTAATACTCGCAATATGAAGAATTAATTTGAAACCTGTCAATATTCCAAGATGTGCAATAATAAAGTTTATGGTAAAATGTGCTTTTTTTATCATATTGGCAACAATAGAAATAATGTCAAGTTTTCATCTGGTACATAATTTTAGTTCTTGATGATGTTTTGAGTCCCTCAATTACGGGAACATTACGTCCGCCACAATCCCCAGGGGTCGGTCCTGAATAGACTAATCAAAATAAGAATTTGTTCAGATATAATTTTCTCCTTACTGCTTAAAAATTATATTCTGCTAGAAAGGGAAATAAATGTGAAAGAAGACGAAAATTATTTACTAAAATTTGAAAAATATGAACTAGAATAAATAGAGGTGTGAAATAGTATCAAGACTGCTTATTATTGTATATAATAGGAAAAAAAGGCGACATAAGAAATCGGTTATCTCAGAAAATATATTGATGAAATTTTATTCAGAATTGTAATAAAATGTATATGATTTGTTTTGAATATACTGAATAGTACCATATGGGATGGTATTTAAGAGTAATTCAAATAATTATATATATATATATATTCGCGATTATATCCTTTTTGTTTTTGATTATTTTTCTTTAATCATATTTTTTAATTTAAATTTTTGGTTTTAAACGTTTTCTTTAAAAAATGACTCCGTTACTTTTCTTCTTTAATCTCCTCAAGTTTTAATAATGTGTAAGCTATTTAAATTTGGTTATTTTAATAAATTGTGTTTAATAAAAAAACACATTAAAATTACCAAATTTAAATATCTGATGTACAATTTACTGAACAAAAAGTTTTATGCATTTAGTGCATTATTTGATATTTTAAAATGTACATAAATGCTGGGAAAATGTTATCAATTATGGTTTTACTATAAATACATTTTTTTATTCAGTGTATTTCTGTTATAAAGAATCACACACATAATTAAAACTTTTATGCCTGCTAAAATATGAATAAAATAAAAAGGTTTATTTTAAATAGGGTATTAATTAAAATCATTAATGCATTATTATTATTTTTATTAAAATGACATCAATATCTTTAACTGCACTTGATTGTATGCAAACCTCCAATAAAGAACTTCTTTGCAAGTTTCCTTTACAACTTAATTTTTTCGATTTCAAAAAATTCAAATTTTGTTATTAATGTACATTGACAATATCATAAAATGTAGTTTTTTTAATTTTATCGTAAAAAAAAGATATATGAAAATCAAGACGTTGTAATTTATACATCACACATGCAGTTGAAAAACAGTTGATAACCTAAAGTAGAATAATTCAACTAATGTAGATTGAAAAAAAAATAATGAAATCCTTACGAGTTGATTAGGCTACAATTTCGGCTTTCTATATAAATTCTTCGCTTTGAGGCCACGTGAATCATATTCTTATTAAGTATTATGATTATAATTCCCATCATACTGGGTTTCTCATCGCGATTAAATTAAATCACGATCAAAATTATTTCAGTATCGTAATAAATGTCTTATCGATATATTTTTAAAAATCAAACTCATATCTAACTAAATATCGAATGTGAAAAAAAAAGAAAAATCTGAATCTTTTTAAAACTCATTTGATATTGCAAGCGTTGTACGAATGAGGTATCAAAAATAACTCCGGGTTAATTTTAGTTCGAATTAATGAAAAGGAAATGAATAAAATATGGCGTCATGTAGTTTGTAATAATTTATCGTTTGCAGTTCATTACCCCAGCGGCCTTTCGCTCCGAGTGGAGACCTGCAAACTTATTAATAATCCAAATAACGTGTGCCATAGTTTTTCTTATTCTATTACTTACTTCTTTTGATTCTGTTTCTTACCTGTGGGTCTTATCTCTGCTTCTAACAAGGAAGCTTTATATGTAGGTTCACGTTAAAAATAAATCTATTATTAATTAATCAGAGCTACCGGGTGATGCTGGTATAAATCTATTCGCTACTTTAAAGTTCATGGTTCAAATCTTTTGGTTTTTCTCACAAGAAAGCATTTTGAAAAGAAAATAATGTTCTATTTTGAAACTTAGCTATCTGAAAAGTTCGTAAAGAACTTATAAATAGATTTGAGAATTATTTTAATATTTTTCTGCATTATCATTAAAAAATATAAAATCATATAATTCTGCACCACAGAGTTACACATTTTGACAGCTGTCCGCTGATACACGCTGGGTAATTGAACAATAATAAAATTAAGACAAAATTTGTTAATTAAGGTAATATTTTAATATAAAATATTTATAAGAGTATAAGAATAATTATTCTTAATTAATTTTCTTTAAATTTTAAATAGTACAACTATTCTTTTTTATTTATTATTATTATATTCTTATTAATTACAATATATATAGAGAAGCTTTGTGCACAGTATCTAACTGGAAGAAATATCAACAATTTTTATTGATTTATAGAAAATATTTTGTACAATATGAAAATAAGTTTTTGTTACGTCTTTAATTATTTTTTCAATAAGACAGTAACGGCTAATAATAAAATAACTCTTAATGTGATTAATTCAAGAACAATAATGTGATTAATTCACTTTTAAGAATAAAAATAGGTTCATTTAATTTACAGCATTTATATCTTGAATTGGGAAACAAAAATGAAGGCATGAGTAATGAAAAGTACAACACAAAATAGTCAGAATTGTATAGCCTTTTTGGTTAGGGCATTCGTTCTCTTTATCGGAAGGTAGTGAGTACGGATCCCGGTCCAATCGCAGATCCGTCTTGTTTGCTAAAGGCCGCTAGAGCTCGTTAAATATGTCATGGCCGCAATGTCCTCCATGTGAAATGACTCCTCTGAGGATGGCACGCCAATCCTGGGCGTCTTCTGCTTCTAAATCATTAAGACCCTAATTCGAAGCTATGAGGGCACACCCACTGGGTGCCCTGTTATATAAGGTGCCATCACTTCCACCCCTTGTCTTGTTGATAGGTGGAAATCCTAGTACCCGGGCATTAAGCAATATTTAAAATAATGGAATAGAATTTAGAACTACTAAGTAAGTAAGGTAAAAAAACACATTCCAGAAAATGTTCGATTGAAAATATTTGTATTATTGAATATATATATATATATATGCGTGAGAGAAACCCTGACAAATTCCCACAAAAATTTACCCCTGACAATATTACCAGAAAGCACATATATGAAAAATTGTTTTACGCTTCCCCAACTTAAAATCTTAACATACTTTACTGTTTCATATAGAATCATATTAATTCATTTTGCTTTATTAAGGCATATAATTTTTCTTACATGGTTTATCCAATATATTTTCCATAATTCGGCAAACGTTCTTACTGTTTGCGTCTTGTAATCAAGATATTTCAATACTAGTCTTGATATATATTTTTTTATACAAAACCGTCAATAAATGCTTTTTTTTTCTCGCAAGATATTTTATTATTAGTTTATTTAAATTTCGCCTATTTTTCTACGGTACTCTCACAAAAGTTACTTCGGCGGAAATTTAGATATATGACCAAGTCCGAAAAATCCGGACTGTATAAAATGGCTTATGATTATGATTAAACACTCCACAATTTCGAAAACGACGATATAGACATCTGAGTTTTCACCCTTCTTTCCTCACTATGAATAATTAAGCTGCACATACCTTCTCAACACGTTGACTTCTCATTGGGTCAAGGAGAATGTAGGGAGTTCCAACAGTCTAGTTATTGATCTCTTGTTGTTCCGAATGATCAGTAGAGATAGGAGTTACCCTTACATATTTTTTCCTTTGATAGTAATACCCTAATTGAGTCATTTTTCATTTCGATTGTCTCATAAAGAGTAAGTAGCTATAGAAACAATTATATCCGTATCAAGTACAAAATCAAATTATCGTACAATCTAAAATAGGGTTCACCGTTGCACTGAAGTAAGAGAATCTGAGAAAATCTGAGCGGAAAGTTCCGGGTTAGATCCCAGACACTGTTGAACAACGGGAGATAGATATTTTGAAGCCGCATTGTGAACAACCTAATGCTGTGATGGTCATTTTAAAATCCACCGTTAAATTTTTCATAAATAGTGAGCTGTATTTCCGTGTCGAAAGGTGTAACTCAGATAAACTTTCAAGCACCCACCCAGAAATACGATTATACAGAAACGAGATTTCCATTTTCCATTTTTTCAGTAGTGGCTGGTAATGAACCCAAAACTCAAAAATTCAAATAAACTGACTCAAATATCAAAATGAAAGAACATTATCACAAGGCGTAGAATGTTTACTAGACAGTCGTCAATAATTCGTAGCATATCTTGTACATGTTTATTTTTTTTTATAATACGCTTATTAGTTCTATATTGTATATAAAGGATGATTACATTTGATGTACGATATTTCATTTACTTCAAATTATTTTTGGCAATGACTCAATGATCGAATACATTTCTTTTCTCTTTTGAAAGAATGTCATCAAGTGAACATGGTTCAAAATTATGCCAACGCTGGTCAGCCATTTTTATTGTTAAATGGGACAGCAGTAAAAGCATCTCAATAAATCACTTAGAACTTTATATTTACCTTCTTGGTGACGTTATACGTTACGTTTCATATTAAGTTCACCATCCCTAGTGATAGGACAACGCTTTTCGAAACGTGATGTTTCAGGTTCGATCCCAGCACTGTTGAACAGCGAAAAAGGATTTTGCGCTTTTACTTCTGTATCCACACCTGTTGGGGCGGGTGCTTGGGAGTTTTCAGGATTTCCTGTCTTGTGACACATGAATGCGTCTTACAATAGCGTTATTCTGTCTACTTCACGGTGTTAAAGTTCATATAACTTTTATATATTTAAAAAAATTTTCTATTCGACCATATTAGTTTTACAATTTACTGATTTAAGCAAAATATCATTGATGTTACAAATTAGATGAATTTCTTATAGATTTTAAAGAGTTTTCTACTAATGCAATGCTGTTTTAATGATTTAATTGATTATTTTTTATTCCAAACGCATTCTAACACTGTTTTTTTTTTATCTGGTTTAAAGTTGCATAAGTATCTTATTACATAACGTAATTTGTTTCGTGAGATTTTTTTAGCATTAAATAGTGAAGTCTACTTTTATGTTAGAAGAAATTACATTGCACAATCAAACTTAACAGAAGAAGGAAAGGGTGAACCCCTCCCCCTCTTTGCTCACAATAGCGCCAATTAAAATTCTTTTTCTTTTTGAGAGGCAACTGTAATGCATGACCTTGAATATCACTGTTTTGTCAGGTGCTGCATCCGCTTTGGTTGGTAAAAAAAGTTTCTGAAAGATGTTATTCATTACCTGGTGAATAAATCAGAAAAAAAGAGAAACAACATCTTTCACGTGTTGAGAAAAGACAAGAGGAAAAAGGGGATAAATATATATTATTACATAGTTTCAAAATAGAAATGAACCAATTATTTAGATTTTTCATTGAAAATCGTTTCTTTCCATTCATTCAACATTATTTATTATCATATTGATGACTTATTATCTTATTTATCATCATCTTATATATTTATTATCTTAATATGAAGACTTATTATCATCTTATGACCATACTCCTTTGAAACCAGAAATAGTTTATGTAAAAATGTATTTCCTTTTTTTTAGTACTGAACCATGCACTGTTCAAAAAGATTTTTTTGGATTATAATTAGTATTGCTTTTTAAATATTTCAATATACAATTCTAGACATAACGATGCATAATATACGTTTTTGAAATTCCAGATATTGTTTAAAATAAAATCAGAAGGATTTTATTAAACTATCTGACAAGACGTACTTTATTACTTAAATAAATTTATAAATTATTATTATTAATAAGGATAAAAAAGGAAATAATTCTTATTTATAAAAAATAGGATTAGAGTATTCTGTAAGAATGTGGATGGCGTATAAGAAACTCAATCTAAAAATATTCCGATTTGCGATCTTAGATTCACTGTCATCGATTCATGTCAGGATTTTTATTGGCACTGTGGCAGTAAAAATGACTTTCAAATGTTATTCAGATATTTGTGTTATATAACGTGGAAATAATGTAAAAGATAAAGGAAAGCGACTGTTTATTTCCAATTGTTTGGTAAGTTGCGTTATTATATTCAGGAGATTATATTTATTTGCATCCAGTGGAAGGTATTTCGATTGAACAAATGATCAACCTTTAGCAAAATATGTTTGCGTTTACATTAAAATTATCATCTATAATATTTTTAAAATAAGTTTTCCACATTATACCTAAAAAATGATGTTGTTCTTAAGGTTTGCTCAGAGAAATTGAACGTGTTAGTTTCGTTGTTTATTGTCTCGCGTAAAAGAAAAAATTCAGGGTCCTTAAATTTCTATGATTGTTTTTTATGACTGACTTTTTATGATTACAAAATTTTATATCTATATTAAATTGAAGCAGATGCGTTGTTACTTTATGCGGAAACAAATCAATTTTTTTTAATGAATTTATTTTGATAATGAAGAAAATATGAATGCAAATTACTTCTTATTTATTTTAAAATTCTTATTTTTCTTCATTTTTTATATTAAATTATGTTGAATGAATGTTTTATGGGGTAATGCACAAAAATAAATCATATCAATCGTTTTGATAGTAAAAACTAGACGTAGCTCAATTATTTGATGCATACATTTAATACTTGTCAATAAAGGATAGGATATATAATCATTTATCACACAAATTTTATTTTTTAATTGATATAAATCATAATAAATAAAACAAAATTATTTTAGATTCTGAAACTTTAAATTTTTCAGTCATTACAAAAAAAAGAAAGAAAGAAAGAAAGAAAAAAGAAAAGAAAAGAAAAGAAAAATCCAAATACAAAAACTGGGAATTTTGAAAATTAATAATTACACACAAAATTCATAAATTAAGATCTTAATTTTGAATTCTAAATTTTAATCAATCGGCAATCATATTTCTAACTTTGTTTTCTATACCTCTTTTTTTTCATAATGATCAGTAAAAACTTATTTTGTTACTATTTTTTGGAACTATGTTTCACTTCTACGAAAAATCTCATTTGAAAGCAATAACTCGTTTTCACATTTTTCCGCATTGCACTACGGCGTGGGAATCGTTTGCAAGTAACCCTATTATGTGAAGAGATAACGACGTGATTATTTTCATGCCGCGCTTCAATTGAATGCTCAATGTTGAAAAAAATACTTTTATCTCAATAAAGCAGGAATTCCTGTCAGGAAGCGTATTCAATTTCATGTAACTAAAATTAGAAAAATAGAATTCTACTCTATTGAAAGGATATGTGGTTATTTCTAGGAAAGGAAGAACATAGGAGAATTAGCATAAAAAATATTTATTCGTACTGCTTTAGAATTGAAGTGAATTGATGAGTTAAGCATTTTCCAATTAACTGATATTGAACTGAGTTGCCTTTTTTAGTAGAACATATATTCTTTTCCGATCCTTCGGCTAAAATAAGCAGTCAAGCGCAAAAATTCGAACATGATGAATTATGTATTTTTGATACAAATTATGAAAAATACATGAGTCGCGCTCTTTCAATCATTGATAAAATATTCATTGATTTTTTTTTTTTTTTTTTTTTTTTTTTACCTCAATGCAATCTACCATCCTTAAAGGAGAAAATTTCAAACTGTTGCGCTAATTTACTTAATCTTTTAAAGTAGCTTAAGATATCTTCTTAATATAAGAAATTTTAATTAAAACTTTTATTATAAGAGCTTACTTAAAAAAATATTTTAAAAATATTGCTTAGCATATTGATAAAGATTTGTTTTATAAGTTCTTAAAGTGATTGATGTATATTAAGCTATTTATGTATGAAAGTATTTTTTAATTTCAGCTTTTCATTAATTTTTTATATTTACCCGAGAGGATATATGTAATACTAATACTATATAAGTGGAAGATGTTAAATCTAGTTTGTAAATCGCGAATTTCTTATTATAAATTCTGAACATTTACATAACAATATTCCTTCAAATAATTACATGACACTTATTTACTTAGGAATTGATGAATGAAAAATAAATGGAAAGTACAACATTTTTTCGTCCAAAGAATTTACTTTTTAAATTTAACAATGCATTTTCAGAGATTTTAATTGAAATCAATGAATATAAGTTTCTAATGAATTTTAAATATTTTCAATATTGAAACTTGAAATTAGAAATATGAAAAATATGCTGCATATATGAGTCTTATGTATAATATTAAGTCTAAGGTATAATGTTTTTTGTATTAAGGGAAAGAAGCACGGGTTTTGAAGAAAACCGAATTATTTCTGCTATTATTATAAGAAAAAGTAATAATTTTTGCTAGCCTCACACTATAACGGTAAATATATAAGTCTTAATTTATTTCATATGAAAATAAAACTAAAAGTAGAACTGTTTAAGTATTTTACTGTTAAACTCATATTCTGTTTTGAATTTAATGCTTAATAAAGATTTAATTCTAATGATAACAATTAATTTTAGAAAAATACATTATAATTTAAGTTCATATCTTAGAATAAATAGTTCTAATTGTAAATTTATTTTTTATGTGATAAAAATATTGTTAAAAGATAATAATTAATCATAATAATATATCAAAATAACAAATAGAATTTTCATCATTTAAGTGTTGATCAATATTGAATTTTTTCTTAATATATATAATGGGAGTATACTTCTAACATCATATCTCGTATAATCTGACGTAGCTTTTCCTTTTTGATCCTTGTGCCACAAAACCCAAACAACTCGTATAATACGCAATATTTCAATAGAGGTATAAAATATCAATTATGAATTTAAAAAAAATTCATTTTCGGTTGTCTTTAGTTTCTTCTTGAAGTTGGGATTTTAAATTTTGATTAACTTTGTGAAAAAGTCCATCACAACTTTAAAATATCATCCCAGATCTAGTACAAGAAGAATCAAAATATATCTCAAAATAATATGCACATTGATATATGCTTTTAAAAATTTTTAATTCATTCAAAATCCATTTTGTGATTAAAGTTATTTAATTCAATTACACTTGAAAACGTTCTTAACAATTTTTAGTAGAACAACAATGTTGGACTACTTTTTAAAATAGCTCCACTCTTGGGTAATTCACCAGAAAAGAGGAAATTATCTAAGTATAATTGAATAAGCACAGAGGTCTCCGGAAAAAAATTGAATAGGCTTTTAAAATTAGAATATCCTACATTCAACAATCCATCCTATAACCTGTGATAGGAAAATATGTTCACAGGTCATTTTTCCGAAAATGGTTTGATTTCAATTTCTAACAATTGTTGTCTGCCTAGATAGACTTTAAAAGCAATCAAGCGTTTCACTGCTTGTGAGCCATTCTTTCAAGCTTAAATCTCCTTTGACTTCTGAGCTTCATCTAATCTTTTGGGGTTTTTTTTCCGTCTGTTTGAATATTGAGGTATGTGGTACGTGGGAAAAGTTTTCTATTCCAGGTATCGCCAAATCTTTCTTTCTCTGTCAAGATCAAGGGTTTCCGAGCATTGTCCCCAAGCGCGTGACTCCAAGATTTGGGGCGATTTTTCTACTCCAGTTGGTTTTCTTTTTGATATCTTTGAAATTCTTAGATAACTGGACTACATTAGCTAGTCGTAAATTGTTACAGAAAATTCGTGATGGAGCAGGAGTTAGAACTATGAAAATAAACTCTATATCTCGTGAACCAGATGCATACTAAGTTCAAATTAAGAACAGCAGAGTAAAATAAAAAAAAAATCGATAATTCAATAAGCGCATTGATAAGCCTTATTTTCCCCATCATCTAGTTTCCGCCAAATCAGAAAAAATGGTGTATTCTAACTATGTTTCCTGGTATAACTTTTTAATTAGGTTTCCAATTAACTGCGAAATAATAGTTTTCGCAACAAGCACGATTGTTTTCAACTGGATTCGAGCCATCTACTGCTCAAAAAATATTTTATGAGGTACTAATGAGTATACTGGGTTTTGTTATGCAATCACCAGTTTTCGTCTACCAAACATGTGTATATATCAAAAGAAATGTAAAAATATATCCGAAATCATGAAGACAGATAAGTTACTCACTCATCACAACTTTCATTATGAATTTCACCAAAATAAAATGACAGAGAATTTCTTCTATTTTGGAGAGATATCATATCAAATATGGAAAATTTAATTTTTATATTTTAAAGAACGATTTTGGAATCAGTGCTCGAAAACTGACACTCTACTGAAAAATAGAAATGAGTATTTGCTAGAATTTCGCATTGAGAATACATTTCAGTCACAATAAAGAACTTGCTGGATAACTAAGAACATTAATAAGTATTTTTTTTAATAGTTTACATGTGTTTAAGAAGATTAAGTGAAGACATATAGTTAAAATTAAGAAAATAGATAAATGCATTATGAAGCAGCGGAGACATGGTTGATTAGGATGTCGTTCTCAAAATCGGAAGGTAGTACATTCGAATCCCGATTAAACTAAGGAAACGTCTTGTTCACATAAGGTAGGTGGGTATTATTTAATAGATCGTATTTGCAATGTCCTCCAAGTGAAATGAAACCTCTGAGGTAGGTTGGTGGGTCAAGTCTTGGGGCGAGGGATCTTCTGCTTGGTCTTTTCTAAATTACGAAGACTTCTACATTACAGGTAGAGTTCAACTCTGACTGGGTACAAGAAAGTATTCTGATATAACAACAACATGCATTATGTGACATAAGCGTGTGTTAAAATTCTTGAATCTTTTAAATATGTAGAATTTTTATTTCTGTTTAAAAAACTGTAACGAGAATTTTATGATAATCCAAAACAAAATTAAAGAAGCAAAAAGCATACATTAAGTGTACCCCTGAGAAACAACAGCATAAGTGCCTGAAAGAAATAAGTGCAAAGAAAAGATTTCTCCAATCCAAATCTGATGAAATTTAAGGATGTATTCTGCGACTAAGTAATGTATAAATGTAACTACTGAATGCTATAAAAAACAGTTGATATAACTAAACCAAGAAATCAGTCGAAAATGTTCGTTTTCTCCCAAAGATTTGCAACGTTATCTCCATGCTTTATGTTGTAAAACTGGACAAAAGCACATTAGTAACGCTTGGATAAGAAATTTTGGAACAATTTGGTATATATTCTAGCAAATCCCTTTTAGATTATCGTTTGCTTCTGTACATGCCTTCTTTATATTTCCAGAAAACTTCAACGGCTCAATAGCTTCCTACTCCTTTTTGGGAAAGTGAAACACCACTTGCCACGTGGAGAAATTTGGAGGATGACCACATTCTCCCTCATTGGGTAGCTGGAGCTCCGGGGATTGGAGACGTGTCCACGTTATTCTGTGACGTCCAAAGTTCTTCTGCTGGTGTGACATGGATGTGAAGAAGAGGATACTAGTTTAGGTGTGACCTCATCACTTGATCGTGGTTCAAAATTACGAGGCGTTTGGTGATCTAGGAGTATTCCAAATCCGTTAACCTTAAGGTACAGCTTGTTGCTCACCTGCGTAACTATGCATGTATGTTTATTTCCGGATAATAGACGATAGAACGAAAGTCGGTTGATGATTTCATGACTTCAAATGAAGAATCGTTCTACACTATTAGCATACGTGACGAATGCTAGCAGTGACAAATGGGACGTGCAGTAGCAGTGACGTGACGAATGTAACCGATCAATGGTTGACGATGTTAGATTATAGAATATTTTATGAATAAAGGTATGAATCTCAACTTTTAATGATACACCCAGTTCTTGAAAGGCGCTTTAGAATTTATTATTACATTCAATACGCAAAAATATATTCAAAATATAGCTCAATAATGTTTTTTTCCAAATTTATTATTCCGCTGGTCTATTTTTCCATGAATCTCTTCTATGAAATTAATACTTTTAGAAAATAGCTATTGAAAAAAGAAACTCTTTAGATAAGTAAGCTATAATTTCTTAAGAATTGAGAAATTATTAGTAATTTTTTTTTATATAAAGTTATTTATCGCTGACTTTTTTCTAAAAATACAAATTTTCGGATTGAGATAAAATAGTTTTGAAAACAATATTAACTTTATATGTAAAAAAAAGCAGAAGAAATTTGGAATTACATGCTAATGTAATATGCTTCGTTATATAATAAGAATGTGTCTCTAATGGTGGGATTTTATTTTTCGTAAGGCTCTAGAAACCACATTGACGCATTTATTTTAAGAGCATTTGTTATATTCTTATAGTTCTTGTCCATTTTATAGGAAACTCATAAAGAGTGCGAGAACTTGCGCGGTTGAACAAGATTAATTTTTTACTAAAAAAGAAATATGCCAATAAATATCACAATAAAATGTAAGATTTGTTTTTATGTTGTGTTCCTTTGAGGTAGGAAAAGCTTTTTCGTATTTGCTGAAACCGAACCAGAAAATTCTTGCAGCTGCTCTCCGCCTCATAAAAGAGAAACGAAACGGTAAAAAGTTGTACTTCAGCTGGAATGAATTTATTTAATTTTATAGCTGTTCCTAAAGAAAAGTACCAGGTGAATCGAAGTTGTAATATTTTCCTACTAGTAGTAATTAATCTTAAATTATTTACCTAGCAATAAAATGATATTCATATAAATGTTAAAGTACGATGATACGATTGGCTTAGTTAGAATATTAGTAAAACTTGCTAGATTCTTAGATTTAATGATTTAACAGATGTCATTGAAATTTTAAAAATTATTCCTTTGCGTGAAACAGATAGCTTTCAAAATACATACTCTGATTCAGAATTATCTAATGAATCATAAGGAAATATTCGCGCCACATACAGAATGTAATAAAATGAATCCATTCATGTAATTCTGAATTGGTTGCACTGAAAATTTATTTGTCCCAATATTTTCTGAATAGATCTCAATGGAACAAAATCTTAAATTTTTTTTTTTTTTTTTTTTTTTTTTTTTGCTGCATTCAGAAAAAAAATATTAGAGATACACAAAACGGACAACTTTAAATATATTAGTAAACCAACCATTTCAACGTAAAATTTTAGAGTAATTATACATTTGCAGGGGAAAAAATAATTAAAATACTTTTCTTTCTAAATATTATATATTATTGTATTTTTCACGTATTGTCCTTTAAAAAATGAATAGAAATGAAACATTTAAACGATTCTGTATATTTTTTGTTTTTCCACCTTATATATATATATATATATATATATATATACCTCAGAATAATGTATAAAATTTGCATTGTTGTATTAATTTACAATATTCTAACGTTGTACATTTCATAACACAACGACCGGTTTAAAATTTTCATTAAGTTCTCAAAAATATATGGAAAAGAACATTGCAGAATTTTTCATAAAAATTTGGTTAAAAATCTTTTTGAAATTCATATGAAAAATGAGATTTATTTATTTTTTTAATTTTTTGAGCTATTCTAATTTTATTTTAATATTATACAGGAAGTTTCGTACATTAATCTTGACTCGACAACTGGTAATAAGAATTAAATTAAAAATGTTTAGCTACATTATATATTATAAACGTAAAATAAAGGAAATATGTGATTTAAAAATTTATGTGAAGTATTTCAGAGACCAAATTATTAAACTTTTGTTTCTTTTTAATTTAAGAGCCAAGATCTTTAAGTACCAAATCTTTTGATGATGAAGATATGATTCACACGTAATAAAACATGTTCCAGTTTTGACAAAAGCAATGGGCAATAATGTATAAAGAAACTGAGCACACAATTGCAGTCTCAAAGTAAGTAACAAATAACTCACGATTTATTTTTATTAAAATAAAACAAACTACTTTTCTCACTTGGAAAGAAAAATCAACAACTTGTTTTGAATCACGAGATTGCTTTTCAATCATATTATTTGGAGGAAAATTCAAATAATTTGGTCCTCAACAATAGAATTATTTATAAAAACCACACCTACTGCAATTCTGCCATTCTCTCCCTGATTTCAGACACGATTTTAGCACTGTAGGAACTCTGCATGAAAAAAATATTTCATGATTATATCCAATTTTGAGGGAAGCTGTCACCCCATTTTCAAAACAATGGGGTAGACATCAACGCCCAATGCAAAATTTATCTACCAGGACGTTCCAGTCGCTGCACAAAAAACTCCCCAGGTCAAGGAAATGGAACGTGATATGTTTTGATTCAGTTTTCCAAAGCACTTCCCGTCCTTTGATTGTTGTTAGTCTGACGGATTCCAACTTTCATTTCTCTAACTGCTTATTTTATTATATTTACGCATAAAATCACTTTTGAGCTTCCTGATTTTAGATTGATCATTTATAACACGCAACTTAAATATTTTTTGGATATGTCTGTTTAGCAAGATTTTTCAAAGAACTAAGAATTTATATTTCTATAGGTTTTGCTGTTTGCTCCAAACAGAAAATGTCCTTTAATGATACAATTAATATTTTTTTGTGAAACATTTCTCAACAAATAAAACGATTTCATTGAAATTGCTCGAATACTAATTGCTTTCGAGAAAATAGACGAAACTTTCTCATGCTGCTTACTCAACATACAAATATTAAAACAACCGATTGACTGATGTTTATTAGAAAGATATGCTACATGTTTTTAAGTAGGATATAAAAATTTTTCAATAGGAAATAAACCGTTAAAAAGGTGTTCCTAATATTATTCTAATACGTGTATTTTCTAAAAAGTTATCCCTTTATTAAACATTGCACTAAATTATATTTTATTTGTTAATTTTAATCATTTATTTACGCAACACATTTTTCTGTATTTTATATAATTATCTATTTTTTTAAATTGATTACATATTATATTAAGTTTCATGGCATTTCTTAATTATGTAGTGTTTTCAGAATTCAAGATATTTTAACAATATTTTTATATGTATTATATTTTAATGTATAACAATGCATTTGAAAATAAGTGCATATTTTATACAAATGTATTTATTATGGTTGCATCATTATTCTTTCTTGTACTTAGCCCTGATTTGGAGTTTAAAATTTGCTTGTACACACAAGCAAATGCTTAGAACAAAGTAGAAAAGAATTTCGGCGAAAAACTTTTAACACCAGTTGACTTCCTGTTTATGGAAAGGGTTATGAATTATTTATAAGAAAAGCTTTCCGGGTGCTATTTGAATTTCGTGCATATTTAGTTCCGCTTGTTTAAATCTTATACATACTATGAATCTATGAATAAATGTGTTTTGATACACCTTTTTCATGTACAATATATATCAAGTTTTTTCTGGTCACATATTTATGATCATATTGTATATTTTTCCTATTGTTCTGTTGACAAATTAATTTGAATGTAAATAAGTAAGTTAACGATACTTGCAATAGTTTATTTTAAATAAATTAATAATAGATCAATAGCATTTAAGTAATGGATATAAGTTAATTGTTTTTCTATATTAGAAAAATGCTGTGTTAAGATAAATTTATTAATATATTGTATCTCTCTCAAAATATTTTTTTATTGTAATTGGAAATGCATTTCTATATTAATAATAATACATTACTATTCTACTAAATTCTGTATTTCATAACAATCATAAAAGTATTCTGTTAGCTTATAAATTTTCTGTCACAAATTTTGCTTCCAATAGACTATATATTAAGTGAGTTTTAATATGTAATTTTTATTTATTTCATTTCATTAGATATTAAGGTTAGAGAGAGAGAGAAAGTAAAAGAATATATTTATAAGGACTATACTTCAGATCTAGAATAAAATTAAAAAATTGTTCATATTAAATTTTACATAACACATTAAAAAATATTATTTCAAATTATGGATATTATTACATTTTGAATAATGTTCGCATTTGATTAAGATATTTTTTCTAAGTAGTATAAATGTACTGCTTTAAAAACTAATTTTTGATGGAATAAAAAACTAAAATACTTAAGGGGATTGATGTTTATACCGGCTTTTCTGCGATGTTTAGCTGAAAATTTTTTTTAATTAATACTTAATTCATAAAAATATTTGCATGCTTAATGTATAAAAATGATTTTCTATATATTTGTAATAACTGAATAGTATTTTTAACTTATATAGAGAAGAAAACAATTTTTATGTATTTTTAAATATATATTCTGAAATAATTGTTCACATGTTGAGTATACCAGCATATAAACTTAAAACATATAAGCACAATTTATTTTTCTGAAATAGAATGTATTTAAAATAATGATATCAAACAATTTCGGTACATGTGTAAGTAAATTAGAATTAAGACATTAAAAATATAAATGACTCAAGAATTTATGAATACTTACGATAATTTTTCAATAATTCAAATTATTTATAAAAATTGGAAATTACGGTTTTAATGTGTGTTCGAAACAAAATATCAGAATTATATACAATGTCGAGATTCAAGCAAAATACCATTTGATTTCTGTACATGAAAAATGTTATTAATTTTATAGAGATAAATTTCAGAAATATGTTTTTTTTTCTTTGTAAAAAAAAACCCCAAAAATATTCAGACATTAAGTCTGTAAATATCATTCTGTTAGGGAAATTACTTATAGAAATAGATCAATTTATAGAGAAAAAATAGATGTTAATTTACGTTAGCAACGTTTTTTTATAGAAATATGATTTATTGTAAAATGACATTGATTATTTCAGAGATGTTGCGCACATACAGGTGATAAATAAAGAAAGACAAACTATTCGAACCAACTGCATTTATTTAGTATGGAATATGACCACCGAAAGTAATAAGCTCACAATTTAGTATGTTATCAAAAAGGATATTAAATATAATCAGCAAAATGTCCTTTCATGCACAAGCACTTGACCCTGTAAATAATCAAATTATGTATCTTTTGCAGTTGTCGACGTGTTACAAATATTCTCGATGGGAAACAAGTCGTGGAAAGGCAGTTTCAAGTAAAGTTTACAGTATGACGAGCAGCATGTAACTTTGAAAATGCAGCTATCCTTTTTTCGATTGGAAAATAGTTCTTAAGAAATACTATTCTTAAAAGAATGGCTACACGATCATATTAATATAACGTTGAGCTGTTAACTTATAACGAATAAGGATTAAGAGGATTCCTCAACAGAACTATGGATTGTGTAATATTCTCTAGTGAAGGCCTAATAGTTGCACTGACCTGGAGATCTCTTACCATCACCTAGTCTGAGACAGAAATGTAGCTCATCGTAGAAGATGATAGTTCTCTACTAGGACTTGTACACACACACATTCCCCCTAACTAAACAACTATTCTAGACTTTATGCGAGATAAGTTTAAGTTCAATGGAGACCTATATGTAGATTTCCTTCATTGCTGAATATCATGCAAAGAAAAGGAGTTTTGATGATTTTGGTAAACTAATCAACCTCTTGATATTAATCCGAAATGTATTGTTTCACTCATAATAATGTTTTTTTTTTTCTTAAATTCCATATATGATTTTCTATTCTTATTCGACGATTCATCTTAGCCAATGTTGGCTTCTGGCCACTTCTGTTGTTGTTATTCAACTTCTTTGTCACTCTGATAGTTACAGAAATTTGCAATGTTGAATAGTGATAATATTCCTATCTAATTGGATAGTTGTTTGCTAAATTAATGAATGTTTCTCAATCAAAGAATTCCTTCTTCATTATATTATGAACAGAGATAGTGATTACTTTCGCGTTGTCTAACAAGAAGAATCGTTTCATTAGAACAGGAATTTTAATCTGAGTTCTAAATTCGCTTATGACTGTCAAATGTTGTTATATTTTAAGCTTTTACATTACTTAAACTTTTCTGTTAGTTATTTATAAAAAAAGTCATTAAACAGCTTTAGTTACACATGCTAAGAAATAAACAATAATTTTCACGAATTAGAATAACTTAAGGAATTTTCCTTCGTGAGTGTAATGGTTTTAATGTTGAATAGTATAATATTGACTAACTTAAGCTTAATGAAAAAAAAGTAATATAAAAACATTTCACGCGTATAAGTACAGATTTTAATACCAAGAGTTAAATTAATATATACATAATATCGAAAGGAAAACAATTTTTACATTTAAACATAAATTAATTATTTTGTTATTATTTCTACAGTATCAGGAGAAGTAATTGAACAACTATTCTCATCACAGATTATATTTTCATGAAAGCATTTTATACATTTTGTTGTGTTTTTATTAATTTCGGGAATAAAAAGGTAATCATTTTTTAATAATTCTTATTTATCAATATAATAATTCGTTTTATCAGTTCATTTGCTATGAGAATATTGAAGAGACCAAATCATTCAATACAAGTCCCGAAATACTGAAGAATTTTTTTACTTTATTATTTATATTATTTTGATGAGAAAGATATAATTAATTTAATTTATCTGAATAAAGAGAGATTAATTAAAGTTCCAATAAGAAATAACACACTCCAAAATTAATTTATGTATTTATAAGTATCAATTTTAATATAATAATTACTTAATTTTTAGTATAGTTTTTACTTAAAAAATGCTTATATAATAAAAAAAAACTCTTATATAATTATAATTTAAAATTAAATATTATTTGCATTAAATATATAAAATACCTGGAAAAATAATCATCACTTGTAATCATAATAATCATATTTTTTAAAAATATTATTGATAGAGCTAAATAGATATGATTAATGGAAATCAGTGATTAATTTTATTATACAGTATCAAATGTTCAATTGTATCAATATTTCATAATATTTTCACATTTAATGGTTGTTAATGAACAGTTTACTTTTTCTGATACATATTTCAATATACATCAGTGTAGAAAATTGATGATTTTTTTATATATATTCCATTTCGTTGCTTAACAGTGCAGTATTTTAATTAGTACATTTTTCTGTTATAAAAAATTGTTTAACAGCATAATTACTTTACTAAATTGATAAAAACAAATTTTACGATATTATGTCAGATAGAATGAAAGTTTATCTGACTTGGTATAGACAAGAATTTTTGAAAAATTTCTTTAATTCTGGAAAGTATATATATATATATATAGAAACTAACATTTACTTAAATAATATCTTAGTTCTATATATGTGTAACCTTTTTTCCCTTAAAAAATAAGATAAGAAAGTTCATTATACATTTAAAATGTACTTTTCTGTTATTGTAATATTATTTCTGGGATTTAACGTAATTATATAAAAAATACTTTGCATTTATTTGGGTCTTATGAAATAAACGATTTAGATTTGAAAAAATACTAAATCAATTTTGTGAATTGTATGAAAATCCTGATTATACCAAAACAGTAAGTTACTTTTAATAATAAACATATTATTTCATGTGAATTTCCCTTTTTCAAATTAAAGAAATATTTTTTATAAGTTTCAACCATTCTCTTGTTTTAAGTAATATTGAGAAAATATTATTAATCTTTGTAGAATTTGTATAAGATCCACTGGAATTAGGTAAAAATTATTCTTGATGTTATGAACAGTATAGAATAAAATTTAAGATTTGAAAATTTAAGCTTACCAAAGCGTCCACTTCGGGATTCTATGGAGGATTCAGCAGGCTCTTCTCTCCGTCGAACATGAGATGCCAAAATTAACCTCGCCGAACAATAAATAATCAAAGCTGCTAAAGGAAGAATCAACACCAGATACTGCCACACATAGTAACTAAGCACTGGACCACTAAGAAGTTGCATGCATATCATAAAGCCAACTCTATAGCCATGAGAGGAATTTGTCCCTTGAGGTACAACTAGCAAATCGTCCAGGAATCTGTAAGAATCTGGAGATCTTGTCGAATCATCCCTCGTTACAGCCACTGCGTCATACAGAAGTTGGGGCCCCAACCATGCTAGACACGTTACCAAACTAGCAGCTCTTGCAGAGGGTGGAGGTCTTTTGTAGACTCTCACCAAACAGCGGTACATCAATCGCACAGCAAGGAGAGCTAACAAAACAGCACCGATTTCGGCTGAGACGAAGTGCTGCAGCAGGCAATGTCTTCGTGCACCCAAAAGTAACCAGTGTCCGTTAGCCAATGTGTAGGCAATATAGGGAGCCCAACTACTGAGATATAAAATTCCAGCTAAAAGCACAGCACCAGTTGTCCATGAGTGGATACAAGGTCTTGGTTGCCAAGTCAGTCTTAAAAGACCTCGTAAGTTCAAAAGATAAACAGCAGACACCAGAATCAATCGCAGCATACTTGTTGCCACTACTATCAACTCCATCATCATTTGTTTGTAATTTAAAATGATTTAATTCTTTTCAATTGTTCCTTATTTTAAGTTAAAAATAAAGAAAATCGTTTGTAAAAACTTAGTTCGCTATTTTCGGAAGATGATTTTTTCAAATGTAAATTTGTGTTTAAATTATCGTCTGCTGAAATTGAACTTTTCAATACAATTCAAACTGTTGTCATCGAACTTCAGTAAATTGTACCAGCGGTCAAAGATGGAAGTCAACTCATATAAAGAAATCCATTGGAGCTCTGTTTATATTGTAGCTGGTTATGGGAATTTTTAACCAGCAATTCAGAAAGACCCGGTCGAAAAGAAAAATTGCTCTCTCAGAGTTGATGGAACCGCTTCTTCCGCCTGTCGAACAACTGACTGAATGCGATTCGCGAGTTCAGGTGTTTCTTCTATCAGCTGTCCTTGCTCTGATAAAAGCTGCGGGCGTGTGATGCAGGCAAAACCACTTGTGCGTATCGGCGAAAATAATAAACAAAAAGAGGTGGAAACAATAAAAAAGCGAGTATAAAGCGAAACAAGCGCCACGGTGAATTGAGGTCGACGAACCTGAAAAAGTGGCCGAATATGGCCTGGTGGCCCATCGCCTCAGGAGCCGGCTATCTTCGTGGGCCTCCCACCCCCTCTTAAGTATCTTACGGAACCCGCTAAGTTCCTGTTTAGTGCGTCGTTTACTTTTTATTTCTTTTGTCGTTTTTCTTGGCGGCCTTTTATCACCTGTTCCCAATCAGGGATGATGCTGATCTTGAATGTGTTTGGGGGACAGGACATGCGAGCTGTCAAGCCTTTATTACTTCCGTATTCAACACCTGTAGATCGCGTTTCAGATTAAAAGGAGGATGTGAGTTTTGCGTAAA